>JAPFRF010000353.1:0-18292 GCA_029282475.1 Phrynocephalus forsythii | reverse complement strand
CAGGGCCAGGGCCAGGCCAGGCCAGGCCAGGCCAGGGCCAGGCCAGGCCAGGGCCAGGGCCAGGCCAGGCCAGGCCAGGCCAGCCCAGGCCAGGCCCAGGCCAGGGCCAGGGCCAGGGCCAGGGCCAGGGCCAGGCCAGGGCCAGGCCAGGCCAGGCCAGGGCCAGGCCAGGCCAGGCCAGGCCAGGCCAGGCCAGGCCAGGCCAGGCCAGGCCAGGCCAGGCCAGGCCCAGGCCAGGCCAGGCCAGGCCAGGCCAGGCCAGGCCAGGGCAGGGCCAGGCCAGGCCAGGCCAGGCCAGGCCAGGCCAGGCCAGGCCAGGCCAGGGCAGGCCAGGCCAGGCCAGGGCCAGGCCAGGCCAGGCCAGGCCAGGCCAGGCCAGGGCCAGGGCCAGCCAGCCAGGGCCAGGCCAGGGCCAGGCCAGGCCAGGCCAGGGGCCAGGCCAGGCCAGGGCCAGGGCCAGGGCCAGGCCAGGCCCAGGCCAGGCCAGGCCAGGCCAGGCCAGGCCAGGCCAGGCCAGGGCCAGGCCAGGGCCAGGGCCAGGGCCAGGCCAGGCCAGGCCAGGCCAGGCCAGGCCAGGCCAGGCCAGGGCCAGGCCAGGCCAGCCAGGCCAGGCAGGCCAGGCCAGGCCAGGCCAGGGCCAGGCAGGGCCAGGCCAGGCCAGGCCAGGCCAGGCCAGGCCAGGCCAGGGCCCAGGGCCAGGCCAGGCCAGGCCAGGCCAGGCCAGGCCAGGGCCAGGCCAGGCCAGGCCAGGCCAGGCCAGGCCAGGCCAGGCCAGGGCAGGCCAGGCCAGGCCAGGCCAGGGCAGGCCAGGCCAGGCCAGGCCAGGCCAGGCCAGGCCAGGCCAGGCCAGGCCAGGCCAGGGGCCAGGGCCAGGCCAGGGCCAGGCCAGGGGCAGGCCAGGGCCAGGGCCAGGCCAGGCCAGGCCAGGCCAGGCCAGGCCAGGCCAGGCAGGGCCAGGCCAGGCCAGGCCCAGGCCAGGGCCAGGCCAGGCCAGGCCAGGCCAGGCCAGGGGCCAGGCCAGGCCAGGCCAGGCCAGGCCAGGCCAGGCCAGGCCAGGCCAGGCCAGGCCAGGCCAGGCCAGGCCAGGCCAGGGCCAGGCCAGGCCAGGCCAGGCCAGGCCCAGGCCAGGCCAGGGCCAGGCCAGGCCAGGCCAGGGCCAGGCCAGGCCAGGCCAGGCCAGGCCAGGCCAGGGCCAGGCCAGGCCAGGCCAGGCCAGGCCAGGGCCAGGCCAGGCCAGGCCAGGCCAGGCCAGGCCAGGCCAGGCCAGGCCAGGCCAGGCCAGGCCAGGGCCAGGCCAGGCCAGGCCAGGCCAGGGCCAGGCCAGGCCAGGCCAGGCCAGGCCAGGCCAGGCCAGGCCAGGCCAGGCCAGGCCAGGCCAGGCCAGGCCAGGCCAGGCCAGGCCAGGCCAGGCCAGGCCAGGCCAGGCCAGGCCAGGCCAGGCCAGGCCAGGCCAGGCCAGGCCAGGCCAGGCCAGGGCCAGGCCAGGCCAGGCCAGGGCCAGGGGCAGGGCCAGGCCAGGCCAGGCCAGGCCAGGCCAGGCCAGGCCAGGCCAGGCCAGGCCAGGCCAGGGCCAGGCCCAGGCAGGCCAGGCCAGGCCAGGCCAGGCCAGGCCAGGGCCAGGCCAGGCAGGGCAGGGCCAGGCCAGGCCAGGCCAGGCCAGGGCCAGGCCAGGGGGCAGGGCCAGGGCCAGGGGCCAGGCCAGGCCAGGGGCCAGGGCCAGGGCCAGGGCAGGCCAGGCCTAAGGCCAGGGCAGGGCCAGGCCAGGCCAGGCCAGGCCAGGCCAGGCCAGGCCAGGCCAGGCCAGGCCAGGCCAGGCCAGGCCAGGCCAGGCCAGGCCAGGCCAGGCCAGGCCAGGCCAGGCCAGGCCAGGCCAGGGCCAGGGCAGGCCAGGCCAGGCCAGGCCAGGCCAGGCCAGGCCAGGCCAGGCCAGGCCAGGCCAGGCCAGGGCCAGGCCAGGCCAGGCCAGGCCAGGCAGGCCAGGCCAGGCCAGGCCAGGCCAGGGCCAGGCCAGGGCCAGGCCAGGCCAGGCCAGGCCAGGCCAGGCCAGGCCAGGCCAGGCCAGGCCAGGCCAGGCCAGGGCCAGGGCCAGGGCCAGGCCAGGCCAGGCCAGGCCAGGCCAGGCCAGGCCAGGCCAGGCCAGGCCAGGCCAGGCCAGGCCAGGCCAGGCCAGGCCAGGCCAGGCCAGGCCAGGGCCAGGGCCAGGCCAGGCCAGGCCAGGCCAGGCCAGGCCAGGCCAGGCCAGGCCAGGCCAGGCCAGGCCAGGCCAGGCCAGGGGCCAGGCCAGGCCAGGCCAGGCCAGGCCAGGCCAGGGCCAGGGCCAGGCCAGGGCCAGGCCAGGCCAGGCCAGGCCAGGCCAGGCCAGGCCAGGCCAGGCCAGGCCAGGCCCAGGCCAGGCCAGGCCAGGCCAGGCCAGGCCAGGCCAGGCCAGGCCAGGCCAGGGCCAGGCCAGGCCAGGCCAGGCCAGGGCCAGGGCCAGGCCAGGCCAGGCCAGGCCAGGCCCAGGCCAGGCCAGGCCAGGGCCAGGCCAGGCCAGGCCAGGCCCAGGCCAGGCCAGGGGCAGGGCCAGGCCAGGCCAGGCCAGGCCAGGCCAGGCCAGGCCAGGCCAGGCCAGGGCCAGCCAGGCCAGGCCAGGCCAGGCCAGGGCCAGGGCCAGGGCCCAGGGCAGGGCAGGGCCAGGCCAGGCAGGCCAGGCAGGCCAGGCCAGGCCAGGCCAGGGCCAGGGCCAGGGCAGGCCAGGCCAGGGCCAGGCCAGGCCAGGCCAGGCCAGGCCAGGCCAGGCCAGGCCAGGCCCAGGGCCAGGCCAGGCCAGGGCCAGGCCAGGCCAGGCCAGGCCAGGCCAGGCCAGGCCAGGCCAGGCCAGGCCAGGCCAGGCCAGGCCAGGCCAGGCCAGGCCAGGCCAGGCCAGGCCAGGCCAGGCCAGGCCAGGCCAGGCCAGGGCCAGGCCAGGCCAGGCCAGGGCAGGCCAGGCCAGGGCCAGGCCAGGCCAGGGCAGGCCAGGGCCAGGCCAGGCCAGGCCAGGCCAGGCCAGGCCAGGCCCAGGGCCAGGCCAGGCCAGGCCAGGCCAGGCCAGGGCCAGGCCAGGCCAGGCCCAGGCCAGGCCAGGCCAGGCCAGGGCCAGGGCCAGGCCAGGCCAGGGCCAGGCCAGGCCAGGCCAGGCCAGGCAGGCAGGCCAGGGCCAGGCCAGGCCAGGCCAGGCCAGGCCAGGCCAGGCCAGGGCAGGCCCAGGCAGGCCAGGCCAGGCCAGGCCAGGCCAGGCCAGGCCAGGCCAGGCCAGGCCAGGGCCAGGCCAGGCCAGGCCAGGGCCAGGCCAGGCCAGGCCAGGCCAGGGCCAGGGCAGGCCAGGCCAGGCCAGGCCAGGGCCAGGCCAGGCCAGGCCAGGCCAGGCCAGGCCAGGCCAGGCCAGGCCAGGCCAGGCCAGGCCAGGCCAGGCCAGGCCAGGCCAGGCCAGGCCAGGCCAGGCCAGGCCAGGCCAGGCCAGGGCCAGGCCAGGCCAGGCCAGGGCCAGGCCAGGCCAGGCCAGGCCAGGCCAGGCCAGGCCAGGGCCAGGCCAGGCCAGGCCAGGGCCAGGCCAGGCCAGGCCAGGCCAGGGCCAGGCCAGGCCAGGCCAGGCCAGGCCAGGGCCAGGCCAGGCCAGGGCCAGGCCAGGCCAGGCCAGGCCAGGCCAGGCCAGGCCAGGCCAGGCCAGGCCAGGGCCCAGGCCAGGCCAGGCCAGGGCAGGCCAGGGCCAGGCCAGGGCCAGGCCCAGGCCAGGCCAGGCCAGGCCAGGCCAGGCCAGGCCAGGCCAGGCCAGGCCAGGCCAGGCCAGGCCAGGCCAGGCCAGGCCAGGCCAGGCCAGGCCAGGCCAGGGCCAGGCCAGGCCAGGCCAGGCCAGGCCAGGCCAGGCCAGGCCAGGCCAGGCCAGGCCAGGGCCAGGCCCAGGCCAGGCCAGGCCAGGGCCAGGGCCAGGCCAGGCCAGGCCAGGGCCAGGCCAGGCCAGGCCAGGCCAGGCCAGGCCAGGCCAGGCCAGGCCAGGCCCAGGCCAGGCCAGGCCAGGCCAGGCCAGGCCAGGCCAGGCCAGGCCAGGCCAGGCCAGGCCAGGCCAGGCCAGGGCCAGGGCCAGGGCCAGGCCAGGCCAGGCCAGGCCAGGCCAGGCCAGGCCAGGGCCAGGCCAGGCCAGGCCAGGGCCAGGCCAGGCCAGGCCAGGCCAGGGCCAGGCCAGGCCAGGCCAGGCCAGGCCAGGCCAGGCCAGGCCAGGCCAGGCCAGGCCAGGCCAGGCCAGGGCCAGGGGCCAGGCCAGGCCAGGCCAGGCCAGGGCCAGGCCAGGGGCAGGCCAGGCCAGGGCCAGGCCAGGCCAGGCCAGGCCAGGCAGGCCAGGCAGGGCCAGGCCAGGCCAGGGCAGGCCAGGCCAGGCCAGGCCAGGCCAGGCCAGGCCAGGCCAGGCCAGGCCAGGCCAGGCCAGGCCAGGCCAGGCAGGCCAGGCCAGGCCAGGCCAGGCCCAGGCCAGGGCCAGGCCAGGCCAGGGCAGGCCAGGGCCAGGCCAGGCCAGGCCAGGCCAGGCCAGGCCAGGCCAGGCCAGGCCAGGCCAGGCCAGGCCAGGCCAGGCCAGGGCCAGGGCCAGGCCAGGCCAGGGCCAGGGCCAGGCCAGGCCAGGGCCAGGCCAGGCCAGGCCAGGGCCAGGCCAGGCCAGGCCAGGCCAGGCCAGGCCAGGCCAGGCCAGGCCAGGCCAGGCCAGGCCAGGCCAGGGCCAGGCCAGGCCAGGCCAGGCCAGGCCAGGCCAGGCCAGGCCAGGCCAGGCCAGGCCAGGCCAGGCCAGGGCCAGGCCAGGCCAGGCCAGGCCAGGCCAGGCCAGGGCCAGGCCAGGCCAGGGGCCAGGCCCAGCCAGGCCAGGCCAGGCCAGGCCCAGGCCAGGCCAGGCCAGGCCAGGGCCAGGGCCAGGCCAGGCCAGGCCAGGCCAGGGGCCAGGCCAGGCCAGGCCAGGGCCAGGCCAGGCCAGCCAGGCCAGGCAGGGGCAGGCAGGGCCAGGCCAGGCCAGGCCAGGCCAGGCCAGGGCCAGGCCAGGCCAGGCCAGGCCAGGCCAGGCCAGGGCCAGGCCAGGCCAGGCCAGGCCAGGCCAGGCCAGGCCAGGCCCAGGCCAGGCCAGGCCAGGCCAGGCCAGGCCAGGCCAGGCCAGGGCCAGGCCAGGCCAGGCCAGGCCAGGCCAGGCCAGGCCAGGCCAGGCCAGGCCAGGCCAGGGCCAGGCCAGGCCAGGCCAGGGGCCAGGCCAGGCCAGGGCAGGCCAGGCCAGGCCAGGCCAGGGGCCAGGCCAGGCCAGGCCAGGCCAGGCCAGGCCAGGCCAGGCCAGGGCCAGGCCAGGGGCCAGGCCAGGCCAGGCCAGGCCAGGCCCAGGCCAGGCCAGGCCAGGGCCAGGGCCAGGCCAGGCCAGGCCAGGCCAGGCCAGGCCAGGCCAGGCCAGGGCCAGGCCAGGCCAGGCCAGGGCAGGGCCCAGGCCAGGCCAGGCCAGGCCAGGCCAGGCCAGGCCAGGCCAGGCCAGGCCAGGCCAGGCCAGGGGCCAGGCCAGGCCAGGCCAGGCCAGGCAGGGCCAGGCCAGGCCAGGGCCAGGCCAGGGCCAGGCCAGGCCAGGCCAGGCCAGGCCAGGCCAGGCCAGGCCAGGCCAGGCCAGGCCAGGCCAGGCCAGGCCAGGCCAGGCCAGGCCAGGCCAGGCCAGGCCAGGCCAGGCCAGGCCAGGCCAGGCCAGGCCAGGCCAGGCCAGGCCAGGCCAGGCCAGGCCAGGCCAGGCCAGGGCCAGGCCAGGGCCAGGCCAGGCCAGGGGCCAGGGCCAGGCCAGGCCAGGCAGGCCAGGCCAGGCCAGGCCAGGGCAGGCCAGGCCAGGCCAGGCCAGGCCAGGCCAGGCCAGGCCAGGCCAGGGCCAGGGCCAGGCCAGGCCAGGCCAGGCCAGCCAGGCCAGGCCAGGCCAGGCCAGGCCAGGCCCAGGCAGGGCCAGGCCAGGCCAGCCAGGGCCAGGCCAGGCCAGGCCAGGCCAGGCCAGGCCAGGCCAGGCCAGGCCAGGGCCAGGCCAGGCCAGGCCAGGGCCAGGCCAGGGCCAGGGCCCAGGCCAGGCCAGGCCAGGGCCAGGGCCAGGCCAGGCCAGGCCAGGCCAGGCCAGGGCCAGGCCAGGCCAGGCCAGGCCAGGCCAGGCCAGGCCAGGCCCAGGCCAGGCCAGGCCAGGCCAGGCCAGGCCAGGCCAGGCCAGGCCAGGCCAGGCCAGGGCAGGGCCAGGCCAGGGCAGGCCAGGCCAGCCAGGCCAGGCCAGGCCAGGCCAGGCCAGGCCAGGCCAGGCCAGGCCAGGCCAGGCCAGGCCAGGCCAGGGCCCAGGCCCAGGCCAGGCCAGGCCAGGCCAGGCCAGGGCCAGGCCAGGCCAGGCCAGGCCCAGGGGCCAGGGCCAGGCCAGGCCAGGCCAGGCCAGGCCAGGCCAGGCCAGGGCCAGGCCAGGCCAGGCCCAGCCAGGCCAGGCCAGGCCAGGCCAGGGCAGGGCCAGGCCAGGCCAGGGCCAGGCCAGGCCAGGCAGGGCCAGGCCAGGCCAGGCCAGGCCAGGCCAGGCCAGGCCAGGCCAGGCCAGGCCAGGCCAGGCCAGGCCAGGCCAGGCCAGGGCCAGGCCAGGGCCAGGCCAGGCCAGGCCAGGCCAGGGCCAGGCCAGGCCAGGGCCCAGGCCAGGCCAGGCCAGGCCAGGCCAGGCCAGGCCAGGCCAGGCCAGGCCAGGCCAGGCCAGGCCAGGCCAGGCCAGGCCAGGCCAGGCCAGGGCCAGGCCAGGCCAGGCCAGGCCAGGCCAGGCCAGGCCAGGCCAGGCCAGGCCAGGCCAGGCCAGGCCAGGCCAGGCCAGGGCCAGGCCAGGGCCAGGCCAGGGCCAGGCCAGGGCCAGGGCAGGGCCAGGCCAGGCCAGGGCCAGGCCAGGCCAGGCCAGGCCAGGCCAGGCCAGGCCAGGCCAGGGGCAGGGCCAGGCCAGGCCAGGGCCAGGCCAGGGCCAGGGCCAGGCCAGGCCAGGCCAGGCCAGGGCCCAGGCCAGGCCAGGCCAGGCCAGGCCAGGCCAGGGCCAGGCCAGGCCAGGCCAGGCCAGGCCAGGCCAGGGCCAGGCCAGGCCAGGCCAGGGCCAGGGCCAGGCCAGGCAGGCCAGGGGCCAGGGCCAGGCCAGGCCAGGCCAGGCCAGGCCAGGGCCAGGCCAGGCCAGGCCAGGCCAGGCCAGGGCAGGCCAGGGCCAGGCCAGGCCAGGCCAGGCCAGGCCAGGCCAGGCCAGGCCAGGCCAGGGCCAGGCCAGGCCAGGGCCAGGCCAGGCCAGGCCAGGCCAGGCCAGGCCAGGCCAGGGCAGGGCAGGCCAGGCAGGCCAGGGCCAGGCCAGGCCAGGGCCAGGCCAGGCCAGGCCAGGCCAGGGCCAGGCCAGGCCAGGGCCAGGCCAGGCCAGGCCAGGCCAGGGCCAGGCCAGGCCAGGGCAGGGCCAGGCCAGGCCAGGCCAGGGCCAGGCCAGGCCAGGCCAGGGCCAGGCCAGGCCAGGCCAGGCCAGGCCAGGGCAGGGCCAGGCCAGGCCAGGCCAGGCCAGGCCAGGCCAGGCCAGGCCAGGCCAGGCCAGGCCAGGCCAGGCCAGGCCAGGCCAGGCCAGGGCCAGGCCAGGGCAGGCAGGGCCAGGCCAGGCCAGGCCAGGCCAGGGGCAGGGCCAGGCCAGGCCAGGGCCAGGCCAGGCCAGGCCAGCCAGGCCAGGCCAGGCCAGGCCAGGCCAGGCCAGGGGCCAGGCCAGGGCAGGGCCAGGCCAGGGCAGGGCCAGGCCAGGCCAGGGCCAGGCCAGGCCAGGCCAGGCAGGGCCAGGCCAGGGCCAGGCCAGGCCAGGCCAGGCCAGGCCAGGCCAGGCCAGGCCAGGCCAGGCCAGGCCAGGGCCAGGCCAGGCCAGGCCAGGCCAGGGCCAGGGCCAGGCCAGGCCAGGCCAGGCCAGGCCAGGCCAGGCCAGGCCAGGCCAGGCCAGGCCAGGCCAGGCCAGGCCAGGCCAGGGCAGGGCCAGGGCCAGGCCAGGCCAGGCCAGGGCCAGGCCAGGCCAGGCCAGGCCAGGCCAGGGCCAGGCCAGGCAGGCCAGGCCAGGCCAGGCCAGGCCAGGCCAGGCCAGGGCCAGGCCAGGCCAGGCCAGGGGGCCAGGGCCAGGCCAGGGCCAGGCCAGGCCAGGCCAGGCCAGGCCAGGCCCAGGGCCAGGGCCAGCCAGGCCAGGCCAGGCCAGGGCCAGGCCAGGCCAGGCCAGGCCAGGCCAGGCCAGGCAGGCCAGGGCCAGGCCAGGCCAGGCCAGGCCAGGGCCAGGCCAGGCCAGGCCAGGCCAGGCCAGGCCAGGCCAGGCCAGGCCAGGCCAGGCCAGGGCCAGGCCAGGCCAGGCCAGGCCAGGCCAGGGGCCAGGCCAGGCCAGGGCCAGGCCAGGCCAGGCCAGGCCAGGCCAGGCCAGGCCAGGCCAGGCCAGGCCAGGCCAGGCCAGGCCAGGCCAGGCCAGGCCAGGCCAGGCCAGGCCAGGCCAGGCCAGGCCAGGCCAGGCCAGGCCAGGCCAGGCCAGGCCAGGCCAGGCCAGGCCAGGCCAGCCAGGCCAGGCCAGGCCAGGCCAGGCCAGGCCAGGCCAGGCCAGGCCAGGCCAGGCCAGGCCAGGCCAGGCCAGGGCCAGGCAGGGCAGGCCAGGCCAGGCCAGGCCAGGCCCAGGCCAGGCCAGGCCAGGCCAGGCCAGGCCAGGCCAGGCCAGGGCCAGGCCAGGCCAGGCCAGGCCAGGCAGGGCCAGGCCAGGCCAGGCCAGGCCAGGCCAGCAGGCCAGGCCAGGCCAGGCCAGGCCAGGCCAGGCCAGGCCAGGCCAGGCCAGGCCAGGCCAGGCCAGGCCAGGCCAGGCCAGGCCAGGCCAGGCCAGGCCAGGCCAGGCCAGGCCAGGCCAGGGCCAGGCCAGGCCAGGCCAGGCCAGGCCAGGGCCAGGCCAGGCCAGGCCAGGGCCAGGCCAGGCCAGGCCAGGCCAGGCCAGGGCCAGGCCCAGGCCAGGGCAGGCCAGGCCAGGCCAGGCCAGGGCCCAGGCCAGGCCAGGCCAGGCCAGGCCAGGGCCAGGCCAGGCCAGGCCAGGCCAGGCCAGGCCAGGCCAGGCCCAGGCCAGGGCCAGGCCAGGCCAGGGCCAGGGCCAGGGCCAGGCCAGGCCCAGGCCAGGCCAGGCCAGGGCCAGGCCAGGCCAGGCCAGGCCAGGGCCAGGCCAGGCCAGGCCAGGCCAGGCCAGGCCAGGGCCAGGCCAGGCCAGGCCAGGCCAGGCCAGGCCCAGGCCAGGCCAGGGCCAGGCCAGGCCAGGGCCAGGGCCAGGCCAGGGCCAGGCCAGGCCAGGCCAGGCCAGGCCAGGCCAGGCCAGGCCAGGCCAGGGCCAGGCCAGGGCCAGGCCAGGCCAGGCCAGGCCAGGCCAGGCCAGGCCAGGCCAGGCCAGGCCAGGCCAGGCCAGGGCCAGGCCAGGCCAGGCCAGGCCAGGCCAGGCCAGGCCAGGCCAGGGCAGGGCCAGGCCAGGCCAGGCCAGGCCAGGCCAGGCCAGGCCAGGCCAGGCCAGGCCAGGCCAGGCCAGGCCAGGCCAGGCCAGGCCAGGGCCAGGGCCAGGGCCAGGCCAGGCCAGGCCAGGCCCAGGCCAGGCCAGGCCAGGCCAGGCCAGGCCAGGCCAGGCCAGGCCAGGCCAGGGCCAGGCCAGGCCAGGCCAGGCCAGGCCAGGCCAGGCCAGGCCAGGCCAGGCCAGGCCAGGCCAGGCCAGGCCAGGCCAGGCCAGGCCAGGCCAGGCCAGGCCAGGCCAGGCCAGGCCAGGCCAGGCCAGGCCAGGCCAGGGCCAGGCCAGGCCAGGCCAGGCCAGGCCAGGCCAGGCCAGGCCAGGCCAGGCCAGGCCCAGGCCAGGCCCAGGCCAGGCCAGCCAGGCCAGGCCAGGGCCAGGCCAGGCCAGGGCCAGGGCCAGGCCAGGCCAGGCCAGGCCAGGCCAGGCCAGGCCAGGCCAGGCCCAGGCCAGGCCAGGGCAGGGCAGGCCCAGGCCAGGCCAGGCCAGGCCAGGGCCAGGGCCAGGCCAGGCCAGGGCCAGGCCAGGCCAGGCCAGGCCCAGGCCAGGCCCAGGCCAGGCCAGGCCAGGCCAGGCCAGGGCCAGGCCAGGGCCAGGCCAGGCCAGGCCAGGCCAGGCCAGGCCAGGCCAGGCCAGGCCAGGGCAGGGCCAGGGCCAGGCCAGGCCAGGCCAGGCCAGGCCAGGCCAGGCCAGGGCCAGGCCAGGCCAGGGCCAGGGCCAGGGCCAGGCCAGGCCAGGCCAGGCCAGGCAGGCCAGGCCAGGCCAGGCCAGGCCAGGCCAGGCCAGGGGCCAGGCCAGGCCAGGGCCAGGCCAGGGCCAGGGCCAGGCCAGGGCCAGGCCAGGGCCAGGCCAGGCCAGGCCAGGCCAGGGCCAGGCCAGGGCCAGGCCAGGCCAGGCCAGGCCAGGCCAGGCCAGGCCAGGCCAGGCCAGGGCCAGGCCAGGCCAGGCCAGGCCAGGCCAGGCCAGGCCAGGGCCAGGCCAGGCCAGGCCAGGCCAGGCCAGGCCAGGGCCAGGCCAGGCCAGGCCAGGCCAGGCCAGGCCAGGCCAGGCCAGGCCAGGCCAGGCCAGGCCAGGCCAGGCCAGGCCAGGCCAGGCCCAGGCCAGGCCAGGCCAGGGCAGGGCCAGGCCAGGCCAGGCCAGGCCAGGCCAGGCCAGGCCAGGCCAGGCCAGGCCAGGCCAGGCCAGGCCCAGGCCAGGCCAGGCCAGGGCCAGGCCAGGGGCCAGGCCAGGCCAGGCCAGGCAGGCCCAGGCCAGGGGCAGGCCAGGCCAGGCAGGCCAGGCCAGGGCCAGGGCCAGGGCCAGGCCAGGGCCAGGCCAGGGCCCAGGCCAGGGGGCCAGGCCAGGCCAGGGCCAGGCCAGGCCAGGGCCAGGCCAGGCCAGGCCAGGCCAGGCAGGGGCCAGGCCAGGCCAGGCCAGGCCAGGCCAGGCCAGGCCAGGCCAGGCCAGGCCAGGGCCAGGCCAGGCCAGGCCAGGCCAGGCCAGGCCAGGCCAGGCCAGGCCAGGCCAGGCCAGGCCAGGCCAGGCCAGGCCAGGCCAGGCCAGGCCAGGCCAGGCCAGGCCAGGCCAGGCCAGGCCAGGCCAGGCCAGGCCAGGCCAGGCCAGGCCAGGGCCAGGCCAGGCCAGGCCAGGCCAGGCCAGGCCAGGCCAGGCCAGGCAGGGCCAGGGCCAGGCCAGGGCCAGGGCCAGGGCCAGGCAGGCCAGGCCAGGCCAGGGCAGGCCAGGCCAGGGCAGGCCAGGCCAGGCCAGGCCAGGGCCAGGCCAGGCCAGGCCAGGCCAGGGCCAGGCCAGGCCAGGGCCAGGCCAGGCCAGGCCAGGCCAGGCCAGGCCAGGCCAGGCCAGGCCAGGCCAGGGCCAGGCCAGGCCAGGCCAGGCCAGGGCCAGGCCAGGGCCAGGGCCAGGCCAGGCCAGGCCAGGCCAGGCCAGGGCCAGGCCAGGCCAGGCCAGGGCCAGGCCAGGCCAGGCCAGGCCAGGCCAGGCCAGGCCAGGCCAGGCCAGGCCAGGCCAGGCCAGGCCAGGCCAGGCCAGGGCCAGGCCAGGCCAGGCCAGGCCAGGCCAGGCCAGGCCAGGCCAGGCCAGGCCAGGCCAGGGCCAGGCCAGGCCAGGCCAGGCCAGGCCAGGCCAGGCCAGGCCAGGCCAGGCCAGGGGGCCAGGCCAGGCCAGGCCAGGCCAGGCCAGGCCAGGCCAGGCCCAGGCCAGGCCAGGCCAGGCAGGGCCAGGCCAGGCCAGGCCAGGCCAGGCCAGGCCAGGCCAGGCCAGGCCAGGCCAGGGCCAGGCCAGGCCAGGCCAGGGCCAGGGCCAGGGCCAGGGCCAGGCCAGGCCAGGCCCAGGCCAGGGCCAGGCCAGGCCAGGCCAGGCCAGGGCCAGGGGCCAGGCCAGGCCAGGCCAGGCCAGGCCAGGCCAGGCCAGGCCAGGCCAGGCCAGGCCAGGCCAGGCCAGGCCAGGCCAGGCCCAGGCCAGGCCAGGCCAGGCCAGGGGCCAGGCCAGGCCAGGCCAGGCCAGGCCAGGCCAGGCCAGGCCAGGCCAGGCCAGGCCAGGCCAGGCCAGGCCAGGCCAGGCCAGGCCAGGCCAGGCCAGGCCAGGCCAGGCCAGGCCAGGCCAGGGCAGGCCAGGCCAGGCCAGGCCAGGCCAGGCCAGGCCAGGCCAGGCCAGGCCAGGCCAGGCCAGGGCCAGGCCAGGCCAGGCCAGGCCAGGGCAGGCCAGGCCAGGCCAGGGCCAGGCCAGGCCAGGGCCAGGCCAGGCCAGGGCCAGGCCAGGCCAGGCCAGGCAGGCCAGGCCAGGGCCAGGCCAGGCCAGGCCCAGGCCAGGGCCAGCCAGGCCAGGCCCAGGCCAGGCCAGGCCAGGCCAGGCCAGGCCAGGCCAGGCCAGGCCAGGCCAGGCCAGGCCAGGCCAGGCCAGGGCCAGGGGCAGGGCCAGGCCAGGCCAGGCCAGGCCAGGCCAGGCCAGGCCAGGCCAGGCCAGGCCAGGCCAGGGCCAGGCCAGGCCAGGGCCCAGGCCAGGGCCAGGCCAGGCCAGGCCAGGCCAGGCCAGGCCAGGCCAGGCCAGGCCAGGGCCAGGCCAGGCCAGGCCAGGCCAGGCCAGGGCCAGGCCAGGCCAGGCCAGGCCAGGCCAGGCCAGGCCAGGCCAGGCCAGGCCAGGCCAGGCCAGGGCAGGCCAGGCCAGGCCAGGCCAGGCCAGGGCCAGGCCAGGCCAGGCCAGGCCAGGGCAGGCCAGGCCAGGCCAGGCCAGGCCAGGCCAGGCCAGGCCAGGCCAGGGCCAGGCCAGGCCAGGGCCAGGCCAGGCCAGGCAGGGCCAGGGCCAGGCCAGGCCAGGCCAGGCCAGGCCAGGGCCAGGCCAGGCCAGGCCCAGGCCAGGCCAGGCCAGGCCAGGGCCAGGCCAGGCCAGGCCAGGGCCAGGCCAGGCCAGGCCAGGCCAGGCCAGGCCAGGCCAGGCCAGGCCAGGGCCAGGCCAGGCCAGGCCAGGCCAGGCCAGGCCAGGCCAGGCCAGGCCAGGCCAGGCCAGGGCCAGGCCAGGCCAGGCCAGGCCAGGCCAGGCCAGGCAGGCCAGGCCAGGCCAGGCCAGGCCAGGCCAGGCCAGGCCAGGCCAGGCCAGGCCAGGCCAGGCCAGGCCAGGGCAGGGCCAGGCCAGGCCAGGCCAGGCCAGGCCCAGGCCAGGCCAGGCCAGGCCAGGCCAGGCCAGGCCAGGCCAGGCCAGGCCAGGCCAGGCCAGGGCCAGGCCAGGCCAGGCCAGGGCCAGGCCAGGCCAGGCCAGGCCAGGCCAGGCCAGGCCAGGCCAGGCCAGGCCAGGCCAGGCCAGGGCCAGGCCAGGGCCAGGCCAGGCCAGGCCAGGCCAGGCCAGGCAGGGCCAGGCCAGGCCAGGCCAGGCCAGGCCAGGCCAGGCCAGGGGCAGGCCAGGGCCAGGCCAGGCCAGGCCAGGCCAGGGCCAGGCCAGGGCCAGGCCAGGCCAGGCCAGGCCAGGCCAGGCCAGGGCCAGGCCAGGCCAGGCCAGGCCAGGGCCAGCCAGGCAGCCAGGCCAGGGGCAGGCCAGGCCAGGCCAGGGCCAGGCCAGGCCAGGCCAGGGCCAGGCCAGGCCAGGGCCAGGCCAGGCCAGGCCAGGCCCAGGGCCAGGCCAGGCCAGGCCAGGCCAGGCCAGGGCAGGCCAGGCCAGGCCAGGCCAGGCCAGGCCAGGCCAGGCCAGGCCAGGCCAGGCCAGGCCAGGCCAGGCCAGGCCAGGCCAGGCCAGGCCAGGCCAGGGCCAGGCCAGGCCAGGCCAGGCCAGGCCAGGCCAGGGCCAGGCCAGGCCAGGCCAGGGCCAGGCCAGGCCAGGGCAGGCCAGGCCAGGCCAGGCCAGGCCAGGCCAGGCCAGGCCAGGGCCAGGCCAGGGCCAGGCCAGGCCAGGCCAGGCCAGGCCAGGGCCAGGCCAGGCCAGGCCAGGCCAGGCCAGGCCAGGCCAGGCAGGGCCAGGCCAGGCCAGGCCAGGCCAGGCCAGGGCCAGGCCAGGGCCAGGCCCAGGCCAGGCCAGGCCAGGGCCAGGGCCAGGCCAGGCCAGGCCAGGCCAGGCCAGGCCAGGCCAGGCCAGGCCAGGCCAGGCCAGGCCAGGCCAGGCCAGGCCAGGCCAGGCCAGGCCAGGCCAGGCCAGGCCAGGCCCAGGCCCAGGCCAGGGCAGGCAGGCCCAGGCCAGGCCAGGGCCAGGCCAGGGCCAGGCCAGGCCAGGCCAGGCCAGGCCAGGCCAGGCCAGGCCAGGGCCAGGCCAGGCCAGGCCAGGGCCAGGGCCCAGGCCAGGCCAGGCCAGGCCAGGCCAGGCCAGGGCCAGGCCAGGGCCAGGCCCAGGCCAGGCCAGGCCAGGCCAGGCCAGGCCAGGCCAGGCCAGGCCAGGCCAGGGCCAGGCCAGGCCAGGCCAGGCCAGGCCAGGCCAGGGCCAGGCCAGGCCAGGGCCAGGCCAGGCCAGGGCCAGGCCAGGGCCAGGCCAGGGCCAGGGCAGGCCAGGCCAGGCCAGGCCAGGCCAGGCCAGGCCAGGCCAGGGCCAGGCCCAGGGCCAGGGGCCAGGCCAGGCCAGGGCAGGGCCAGGCCAGGCCAGGGCCAGGGCCAGGGCCAGGCCAGGCCAGGCCAGGCCAGGGCCAGGCCAGGGGCCAGGGCCAGGCCAGGCCAGGCCAGGGCCAGGCCAGGCCAGGCCAGGCAGGGGCAGGGCCAGGCCAGGCCAGGCCAGGCCAGGCCAGGCCAGGCCAGGCCAGGGCCAGGCCAGGCCAGGCCAGGCCAGGCCAGGCCAGGCCAGGCCAGGCCAGGCCAGGCCAGGCCAGGCCAGGCCAGGCCAGGCCAGGCCAGGCCAGGCCAGGGCCAGGCCAGGCCAGGCCAGGGGGCCAGGCCAGGCCAGGGCCAGGCCAGGCCAGGCCAGGCCAGGCCAGGCCAGGCCAGGCCAGGCCAGGCCAGGCCAGGCCAGGCCAGGCCAGGCCAGGCCAGGCCAGGCCAGGCCAGGCCAGGCCAGGCCAGGGCCAGGCCAGGCCAGGCCAGGCCAGGGCCAGGCCAGGCCAGGCCAGGCCAGGGCCAGGCCAGGGCCAGGCCAGGCCAGGCCAGGCCAGGCCAGGCCAGGGCCAGGCCAGGCCAGGCCAGGGCCAGGCCAGGCCAGGCCAGGCCAGGCCAGGCCAGGCCAGGCCAGGGCCAGGCCAGGCCAGGCCAGGCCAGGGGCAGGGCCAGGCCAGGCCAGGCCAGGCCAGGCCAGGGGGCAGGGCCAGGGCCAGGGCCAGGCAGGCCAGGCCAGGGCCAGGCCAGGCCAGGCCAGGCCAGGCCAGGCCAGGGCCAGGCCAGGCCAGGCCAGGCCAGGGCCAGGCCAGGCCAGGCCAGGGCCAGGCCAGGCCAGGCCAGGCCAGGCCAGGCCAGGCCAGGCCAGGCCAGGGCCAGGGCCAGGCCAGGCCAGGCCAGGCCAGGGCCAGGCCAGGGGCCAGGGCAGGCCAGGCCAGGCCAGGCCAGGCCAGGCCAGGCCAGGCCAGGGCCAGGCCAGGCCAGGCCAGGCCAGGCCAGGCCAGGCCCAGGCCAGGGCAGGGCCAGGCCAGGCCCAGGCCAGGCCAGGCCAGGGCCAGGCCAGGCCAGGCCCAGGGCCAGGGGCAGGCCAGGGCCAGGCCAGGCCAGGCAGGCCAGGGCCAGGCCAGGGCCAGGCCAGGCCAGGGCCAGGCCAGGCCAGGCCAGGCAGGCCAGGGCCCAGGCCAGGCCAGGCCAGGCCAGGCCAGGCCAGGCCAGGGCCAGGGCCAGGCCAGGCCAGGCCAGGCCAGGCCAGGGCCAGGCCAGGCCAGGCCAGGCCAGGCCAGGCCAGGCCAGGGCCCAGGCCAGGCCAGGCCAGGCCAGGGCCAGGCCAGGCCAGGCCAGGCCAGGGCAGGGCCAGGCCAGGCCAGGCCAGGCCAGGCCAGGCCAGGCCAGGCCAGGCCAGGCCAGGCCAGGCCAGGCCAGGCCAGGCCAGGCCAGGGCAGGCCAGGGGCCAGGCCAGGCCAGGCCAGGGCAGGCCAGGCCAGGCCAGGCCAGGCCAGGCCAGGCCAGGCCAGGCCAGGCCAGGCCCAGGCCAGGCCAGGCCAGGCCAGGCCAGGCCAGGCCAGGCCAGGCCAGGCCAGGCCAGGCCAGGCCAGGCCAGGCCAGGCCAGGCCAGGCCAGGGCCAGGCCAGGCCAGGCCAGGCCAGGGCCAGGCCAGGGCCAGGCCAGGCCAGGCCAGGCCAGGCCAGGCCAGGCCCAGGCCAGGCCAGGGCCAGGCCAGGCCCAGGCCAGGCCAGGCCAGGCCAGGCCAGGCCAGGCCAGGCCAGGCCAGGGCCAGGGCCAGGCCAGGCCAGGCCAGGCCAGGCCCAGGCCAGGCAGGCCAGGCCAGGGCAGCCAGGCCAGGCCAGGCCAGGCCAGGCCAGGCCAGGCCAGGCCAGGCCAGGCCAGGGCCAGGGCCAGGCCAGGCCAGGCCAGGCCAGGCCAGGCCAGGCCAGGCCAGGCCAGGCCAGGCCAGGGCAGGCCAGGCCAGGGCCAGGCCAGGCCAGGCCAGGCCAGGCCAGGCCAGGCCAGGGCCAGGCCAGGCCAGGGCCAGGCCAGGGCAGGCCAGGCCAGGCCAGGCCAGGCCAGGCCAGGGCCAGGCCAGGCCAGGCCAGGCCAGGGCCAGGGCCAGGCCAGGCCAGGCCAGGCCAGGCCAGGCCAGGCCAGGCCAGGCCAGGGCAGGCCAGGCCAGGGCCAGGCCAGGCCAGGCCCAGGCCCAGGCCAGGCCAGGCCAGGGCCAGGCCAGGCCAGGCCAGGGCCAGGGCCAGGCCAGGCCAGGGCAGGCCAGGCCAGGCAGGGCCAGGCCAGGGCAGGCAGGGCCAGGCCAGGCCAGGCCAGGCCAGGCCAGGCCAGGCAGGCCAGGCCAGGGGCAGGGCCAGGGGCCAGGCCAGGGCCAGGCCAGGCCAGGCCAGGCCAGGCCAGGCCAGGCCAGGCCAGGCCAGGCCAGGCCAGGCCAGGCCAGGCCAGGCCAGGCCAGGGCCAGGCCAGGCCAGGCCAGGCCAGGCCAGGCCAGGCCAGGCCAGGCCAGGCCCAGGCCAGGCCAGGCCAGGCCAGGCCAGGGGCCAGGCCAGGCCAGGGCCAGGCCAGGCCAGGCCAGGGCCAGGCCAGGCCAGGCCAGGGCCAGGCCAGGGCAGGCCAGGGCAGGCCAGGCCAGGCCAGGCCAGGCCAGGCCAGGCAGGGCCAGGCCAGGCCAGGCAGGCCAGGGCCAGGCCAGGCCAGGGCCAGGCCAGGCCAGGGGCAGGCCAGGCCAGGCCAGGGGGCCAGGCCAGGCCAGGCCAGGCCCAGGCCAGGCCAGGCCAGGCCAGGCCAGGCCAGGCCAGGGGCAGGCCAGGCCAGGCCAGGCCAGGCCAGGCCAGGGCCAGGGCCAGGCCAGGGCAGGCCAGGGGCAGGGCCAGGCCAGGCCAGGCCAGGGCCAGGCCAGGCAGGCCAGGCCAGGCCAGGCCAGGCCAGGCCAGGCCAGGCCAGGGCCCAGGCCAGGCCAGGGCAGGCCAGGCCAGGCCAGGCCAGGCCAGGCCAGGCCAGGGCAGGCCAGGCCAGGCCAGGCCAGGCCAGGCCAGGGCCAGGCCAGGCCCAGGCCAGGCCAGGCCAGGCCAGGCCAGGCCAGGCCAGGGCCAGGCCAGGCCAGGCCAGGCCAGGCCAGGCCAGGCCAGGCCAGGCCAGGGCCAGGCCAGGCAGGCCAGGCCAGGCCAGGCCAGGGCCAGGCCAGGGCAGGCCAGGCCAGGCCAGGCCAGGCCAGGGCCAGGGCCAGGCCAGGCCAGGGCCAGGGCCCAGGCCAGGCCAGGCCCAGGCCAGGCCAGGCCAGGCCAGGCCAGGCCAGGCCAGGCCAGGGCCAGGGCCAGGCCAGGGCCAGGCCAGGCCAGGCCAGGCCAGGGCCAGGGCCAGGGCCAGGCCAGGCCAGGCCAGGCCAGGCCAGGCCAGGCCAGGCCAGGCCAGGCCAGGGCCAGGCCAGGGCCAGGCCAGGGCCAGGCCAGGCCAGGCCCAGGCCAGGCCAGGCCAGGCCAGGCCAGGCCAGGCCAGGGCCAGGCCAGGCCAGGGCCAGGGCCAGGGCCAGGCCAGGCCAGGCCAGGCCAGGGCAGGCCAGGCCAGGCCAGGCCAGGCCAGGCCAGGCCAGGCCAGGCCAGGCCAGGCCAGGCCAGGCCAGGCCAGGGCCAGGCAGGCCAGGGGCAGGCCAGGCCAGGCCAGGCCAGGCCAGGGGGCCAGGCCAGGCCAGGCCAGGCCAGGCCAGGCCAGGCCAGGCCAGGCCAGGCCAGGGCCAGGCCAGGGCCAGGCCAGGGCCAGGGCCAGGCCAGGGCCAGGGCCA
>JAPFRF010000083.1:0-18703 GCA_029282475.1 Phrynocephalus forsythii | reverse complement strand
AGAAGGGAAATGCTCAACCTTTTAGACATCAGAAGGATGTGCTACCTATCTAGTGTCAGTCCATTTTCCTCTGTTTTTATTCCTGAATTTATTTTTGTTTTTGCAGGTTGTCAATGAAACACTGCGACTTGCAAAAAATATCTCCAATGGTCTTTAGAAGGGCCTTGTTAGACCTCGAGTTTAATAGTGAGTCTGCTTCTTCTCTCAAGTGATGTTCAAGTGATTTGAAAGCGTGGCTAAGACAAGTACATATGGATCCACCCTGATCCGGAAAAGTTCAATCCAGCTGGGAGGTACAAGATTCTCACCATGCCTGTAACTCTGGCTGGGATTTTTAATCAGAAATATGGAGCATCTCATTCACGTTCACACCCTTGGGATGGGAAATCGAACTTACGAACTTTGCAAGCTTCAAATCTTCATTGTCGTCCATTACTTCGTTATTACAGGTGAAGATCTATTATTTGTGCCATTATTCCTTTATCTGGGGTTTGAGGTGGACTGCCTTGGATCCCAACAGCAAAGTTTCTACTTGCCACATCCAAGACCACGAGACTTCTATTCTGTAAGAGTTTCAAAACTTCTGTAGTTATAAAAGAAAAAAGTACTTTACTGAATTGTACCTTATACAATATGATACCTTATGCATTCTCATGACTCCACTATTCTAATTTGTCCCCGTCACTTATTGACTTATCACAAGGAGCGAATCCTTTGGAAGTCACTGCCTCAACAGGATGAAACTCAAAGACGAGAAGATACTCAAAGGCAGGCTTGCCAAGTACATTGTAGAGGCTGTTTGTAAGTCCCAAATGTTTCTCATCACAGGTCTTTGGAGGACATGCATAGCTTTTATGACCATGGACCAAATGTTGAGAACAGCAGCATCATCAAGAAGAGCTGCAGTCTAGCATTTAATTTGTCTCACTTCTGGCACAAGACAATAAGGTTGTTAAAAGTAAGGTCTTCATTTATTTTTTAACTAAGTCCTGTTTGCACAGCAATGCAATGCATCAGAGCTTGCTGGAAACTATGATTTACAGAATTTCCAAGAAGGTAGAGATTCACGCTGATTACAGCAAGTAACTATCAGGTACACTTTTAGTGTTTTCGCTCATGGGTCGATCTCCTTTTATCTTGAGTTTAGAGAAGCCTGCAAGCATCACCAGATTCTAAGAACTCAGCCAACTATGTGTGTCTTTGGAGACTGCCATTATAAGTACTTTTTCTTTAAATTTTATATAACCTTCACTGCCATGGATTCTGTGAATGGCATTTTCAGGACCCCATGTTCCTCCTCTTCTCCATCTTCTAAAATTAATGCAGACAATTTCAAGATTGGCAATGTGCTGAAATCATGTCAAGCTTGCCATTGTGTATGTTCTTCAACAGGAAGTTGTCCAGGCCCAGAGGACGCTGAGTGTTCTCCTCTAGAAGGTTTTCCAGGCCTAAAGGGGATGCAACGCTTTTGGTGGTAGGGATTCGTGTGTGCAACCAGACAACGTACTCATGTTTGCCAAAAGCATTATAGCTTTAGATTGAAGGCTGAAAAATAAACTGGTCTTACTAATATGACTGCTTGGCCACTTCTCATGGAAAATACATGTTTATGAAAAGTTTGCTTCCCTTATATGTAGTAAAGAATACATTTTGATACTATTGGTGTTTGTTAGCTAAAGGTAGAAACCTTTTATCCAGATAATACTCTAAAGCTCTACTTACGGGTGGTGGAGTTCTGGAAATCTGGTCACAACACTTGAGGTTATTGTTTGTCTTTTAAAAGTAATAGTTGCTGCTATGTAAGTCTATAAGTATTCATAATGGGACTCATTGAGATCTGGAAAGATCATACTTAAAGCTTTGTAGACAACATTTTCCTTTACAAATTACATTTAACGAAGATTGAGTAATTAAAAACTATTCACTCCATAAAGAGGGAAATTAATTATAGATTAAAAATTTTAAAAGAGTTATATTTTTTCAAAAGAAGATACACATTATCATGGATTATGATGTTGTATTGATGAACTTGGTCTTTTGTGGCACATCCTCCACTATACAAAAATATTTATTATATCCACATTACCTTCAATCTACCAATTTTCTAAAAATTATGAGAATACAGGATATAGGCTTGAAAATTTATATATTCAGATATCTATTATATTTAAATATTAGGTATAAATAATTTTAAAAATCAGATGACAGAGATTTTAAGCTTGATGTAAAATTACAAAACACTATCTACATGAAAAAATTTAATTATACTTCTTGAATTTATATGACAATAACTCTTGGAAAGAAACTCCATATTTTATTTTCATATTACATTCAAATTCTAGAATTTAGATTAGTGTTTTGAAGTTAGAAATTAGAAGGAAATGTTTCTGGCAGTGGTAGTAAGCTGTAAGTCTCTCATGAGTGATCTTTCTACATGAACACTATATATGTGTTGTTTTAACGGTTATAATGTTATGCAAGATCTACAAGAAAAAGGTAAAGCTGTAATCTATGCTTTTTTCACTGGACTTGGAGTGATTTTTAGATCAAAGCAGATACAAAGCTATGCTAAGATGAAAGCAAAGTAAACCCAGGCTTTTGTGCAAACAAATCAAAGAAGAATAAACATTTAACATGCAAGCACAGGTGAAGGATACAAAATAGCAAACATGTGATGGTAAAATTCTGGGAATTTGATCTCAAACGTTTATTAATTGAGAGTAGATCCTGTTTCCAGTCCCATGTAGCAAATGTTTTTTAAAATTATCAATATTTCAAGGATATGACACTACTAAGGTAGTTGAAGAGGGGGATCTTGGTTTTTATCTATTTTGAAGTGCTCTGAAATAGATAAAAATCTTGTTTGCAACATTTCATATGAAGTGAAAAGTTGTTTTTCTATATTGGGTGAGGATTTGGATGCTAGATATGAGTTTGATTTGCTTTTCCATTCCTTCCTGATATACTAAATGCATATCATTGCAACACTGACTATTAGTGCCATCTTAATCTAAGGGCTCTATTCTATTTCTAGTAATCCATATAATTGTAAAAATTTTGTAAAACTATTTTTAAATTTTATAATAGTTAAATTTGCAGGATTCATAGTACTCAATGAGAATCTTGGCTCAGTGATTTTCACAGCCGTGTGGATAGATGCCAATTTAAAATACTAGGCCTGAAGATGACAAAATGTGGTCTGCCTGAAGATATGAGGATATGATTGTTGGGACATGTTAATTGCACAACAACAATCCTGAATTGAAACAGAGAAGGCTTCTAAATCCTAAGCTACTAGTTTCCATTGCATTGCAGTTAGTATGTAGAGTGATGTAATAGAAGCCATTGGAGACCTTTGCATGCTTACTTGAACATGTCCTTTATTTATCAAGTTCTTTGTGTGCTAGTAGTTTTTATCTCTTTTTTTTAATTTCCAGGCTAAGGCAAGTGGCAAACTAGAAAACACATGAAAAAGCCAACCAGCATCTTCCTTTCATGAGGTTTTCTTTTCTTTCTTCCAATAGTTTCACTGTGTTAAAAGGTCTAAAAAAACACCAGGTGTTGCTGGTTTACCTAGCAGTAGAGGATTGACTTGCATTTTACTTGCAGCGAGCCCATCCATCTACTACAGCAAGAACTCTCAATGTTGAGAAAATGAACTAAGTTTTGTGTAGGTATAGACTGCCATAATAAAGGCTCCCAAACTCCATTCAAGTATGCATCATAAATCTATAATCACAATGGCAATATTTCATCATAACAGTTGAAGTTTGAGACCTAGAGGATGAGAATGCGTATTAGACTGGATGTGTAAAAGGTGCAGTACATTTTGAAATAGACGAGGAAACTTGTAGGCAGAAAACAGTTCAGAAGAGTGACTCCACATACAAGAAATTCTATTCTATTGTGCGCAAGACATATGATACGTGGTCTGTCACACCCTGGATTTCCTGGAAGTCCATGTTACAAAAAAGGAGAATGTAAAATTTCTTAACATTTCTTTTCTAAATGTTCTTTATCTTTTGCAGAGTTTTTCTCAAACTATTATCATAAGTAACATCATTCACAGAAAAAATGGGATGGAAACCTGGAAATGTATGTTCAAAGAGGAAATAAATGGCTGTGGGCGTGCTATATGAGCCAGAAAACCTAGCAAAGAAACTCTACAAAGAAAGAGAATCATATGTTAAAAAAATAAAAAACAACAAAAAGTCCCGATGATGAATCAATGCATGCAATCAAGTTTCTGAGGCTTCTTTGTGTGCGGTGTTTCGAGTGAATGCATTTGATCCATCATTCTTTCCTGGTGCGCGGTTTTCCTCGAGCTTGGCTTCTTTTCGGGACAATGGAAAAGCCTTCACAGAAAGTTCTTTTCACCACAGCTCTAAACAGCTTGTTGAAGCTTTAGAGGACCAGGAGAAAGATGATGCTCAACTTGGCGGTTGAATATTGCTCCCAGCCTGGAATGGCAAAAGAAAGCAGCAACCAAGTGGCTTTACAATCAAGCACTCGCAAAACACATGAGTTCGAGATGGACTTGCAGTTCTTGGCCACATCAAACACTGGAGACCTGGTGAGCTTGAATGGATTCACGCCATCAGCCAGCAACATCTTCCTTTTCAACTCATGGACTCCCACAGGAAAGTTCTTTATACAAATAAGTTCTCATAATCTTGTGGAAACGATGATGCTGACTGGGATACGTACATGAATTGCTTGCTTTGGCTTTAAGTGTCCATGTATGGGTAATATCAGTGTATAAATGTCTAAAGGAGACTGCCGGGTCTGAGAACTATGTGGTGGTTATGGCGCAATTAGAAATGTGTAACTCCTGGTGGCCTTCGCTCCCAGGAAGGTAAACCCACTGCGTCTGTTTTCTCAAAGGAACAGAGTTTAGTGTTTGTTTATTTTCGTAAAAGAGTTTAGGTTAAACTGTATGGTTATATGAGAAATGTCTACATGTCATTCCAATTCACAACCTAAGAAAACTAGAACATTCATTGTGGATTTTGCATAAAAATGTGCAAGAAAACAATTCAGAAGAGTGACTCACAATATAATGAATTTCTATTCATTGTGCTATTCTATGTTTTCTGAATACAAAGAAAAACCTCTAGCAATAAGAAACATCTTCTTGCCATAACGATCTACAACAGATCTATCACCCATCTATGCCATTCTACTTACTGAAATCTAGAGAACTTGCAATAGCTATGAACAATGGAAATATAAATTTGAAATATCAAATGGGTCAAAAGAGAAAGTAAAAATGTGATGGTTATTAGTGATGTGATTGTAAAGAAGATGTAACTTGCAATACAGAAGAATAAATACATTCTAGTACCAGTGTAGAGATTTGTTTAAAAACTAATGGAGCAAAAAGAATGACTGTAAAATATGTGAAAATGGTGATAGTCCGTCTACTACTGGTAATTCCTGTCTTCATATTATTTTTGTGTTCTGTGAATCGTTAGTAGGGCAGGGAGACAAGAAAACAAAAAAAAGAAAAACATGGGTTTAATGTCAGAGAATGAAAATGGTAAATATGAGCAATATTCTTGGTATACATTATAAGGCCTCTTTTTTAATGATAAAGTGTTTTTCATTGTTGTTGTGACGGGAGAATAGTAACTAAAAAATCACATCCTTTTACATGCTTTATCCAAAACTATTAATTTTAAAGATTTAATACAAAATTATAGTAGTGCAGCATCGATGGGTGCAAACTTCAAAGAGAGAATACAGTATATGGCCCTAATTACATTTAAAGATAAATGGAAACATTTAACATAATATTTAAAGTTTCAAACAAAATAATAAAAAATATACAGGTTAATCACAATTATATATTTTAGATACAACCCAAGCAATGAAAATAAAATGAAAAAACAAAACACAATTCTAAATGCAATGAGCAACTAATGGGTGATCTTGATAAATTATTAAAAGAAATAAATCCCTTTGCTAATGCATTCTACAATATTGTAAATATAAAGAATGCAGTGTTAAATTCAACAAATATTCAGGAGAATTGTAAGTGATATTATACATATATAAAAAATTAGAACAATTGATTCAAGATGATGCAATGCATCAGGTTCAAACAATTTAACCCTAAACCCCTAAACCCTAAACAAAAATA
This sequence comes from Phrynocephalus forsythii, assembly GCA_029282475.1. Classification (NCBI taxonomy): domain Eukaryota; kingdom Metazoa; phylum Chordata; class Lepidosauria; order Squamata; family Agamidae; genus Phrynocephalus; species Phrynocephalus forsythii. Next base: position 12,561 of record JAPFRF010000083.1, on the reverse strand, counting down.
ATTTTGTTATACAAAAAAAATATTTTCATTGATGAATACTTTTTTTATTATGTTTACTAATACTCATCTTTGTACAACAAAATATTTTAATTTTAATAAGTACTATCAAATGACTCAATACTCTTTGTTCTATAGACAAACATTTATAGAACAAAGAGTATTTGATTGATTTGATACTACATTATTAAAACTAAACATAATTTTTGGTCAAGATAATATATAGTAGACACAATAAAAAATACTATAAATTTAAAATTAAATAAAGTAGTGACTATAAAAATGACATATTTCATAACTTAAAATAAGAAGAGCTGAATAGCTCAGTTATTTTTCTTGTAAATTAGTTTTATTTTTTAAAATAATCTTATGATACTTCTTACATTCATCAATGAATTTAATCACATTGACTTGTCAGATAGCTCAGATATATTCTAATATTTGTGCAATATAATAAAGTTATAATACTGTCTTTTAGACTAATAATTGTGTATTGATACATGGAAAACATATAAATAAATAAAATGACATTTACGTAAAAATATCATTGAAACAACATTAGACACAATAAAAAAGCCTACAACTAAGAAAATGTGATTCATCATCACTAAATTTTATTATTATTAAATCGATCTGTGGAACATTCTTAAATTTTCTGAAATATTAACATTAATATCAAAGTATAAACTATAATATGTTTTGAAATATTTTAGCCTTCATAACATTGTTATGATGCTGTAAATTTTAAAAAATAAATGAAACATAGAGATAATAATCTTAATTCATATTAGCATTCTATCTATATAAAAACATATACAGAAATAATGTTAATTATATATAATGTATTTTTAAATTTTTAATTAGTAATTTAAAATGTATAAATATAAGTATTATGAAGGGAAAGATGATTCTCAAATAAAATATTAAAAAAATATTAAAAATTTATCAAATAAAAATTATTTTACGTACCTATAGAGAATGTATTATATAGATATTTTTAAAATACTATATATAAAGTAAAAAAACACATTAAAATCCTATTAGATTTCAATATAATTTAAATAGTGTATATAAAAATATAATATATTCCAACTTAAAATAAAGGACTTTCAAGCTATTTCTTTGTGTAAAATAATTTTGTTCAATGAAACATAGAGATGATAATCTTAATTTATATTAGCATTCTCTATAAAAAACATATACAAAAAAATGTTAATGATATATAATCTAATACGTTAACTTCAAAATAGTACTATTGAAAAGTATAAAATATAAATATTATGAATTGACATGATATCAAATACAAATATGTAAAAGGTTACAAATTATAAAATAAAGGAATTTTTAAAATAATTATTTTTATATTTAACTAGGTATGTTATAATTATAATTATTTTAAAAAAATTGCAATTACAATCACATTTCTTTTTTAAATTTCTAAACATCAGCAATAAACATGATGCTCCCTAAAAGACTAGTCTTAATGAAGAGCAACCATTAGACAATAGGCTATTCCAGATATCCAAGTATAATCTAGGAATGTCAACTACACTTTGTTTGCATAACCAAACCAAAAGCATTTTATAATTATAGTATTTCAATTTACAGATGAAACAGAAACAAAAGAAACTTCATATAAAACATTCTAGATTTTCTTTGACCAAATAACCATATGATTGTATATTTGTCTCTGACCATAAATGGTTGAGCCATTTTTAAATAATTATAAAATAATATTATAGAAACACACTACGATAATAAAATATAAATTATAATATGGGTTTAATGCTCTTTTTTTTGTATAGAAGCTGTAATTGATTTTTTCTGGATGGAATTTTGTTAATTAAAGCATATTACTGTGATTACAATTAGTTACACAACACTACCAGTAAATCAATCTAGTAATATATGTTAGAAATTAACATAGAAAAAATAACATTATTCTATTCATAATGAGAGATTTAAAGTTTATCAAAGAGTTTTTAAAAAGAAAATCATTTTACTTCATCATTCACTTGTATTATAAATTATATTATTCAAACCTTTAATTTTATAGTACATAAAACTAAAACTATATAATCTGATCTAACATACTACTATATATATGAATAATTAAAATATATTTTATATTGCAAGAACTACTGCTTCCTTCTAACTGTATGAAAGTTTTGGATGAAATTAATATATCACAAATACATTAAACTTAATACATGTTATATATCACACATGCCATCCTTCGAAGATGATAATGAAAGCATTTCAATTATTATCACTCTAGCATACGCATTGCATTGCTGTTAATTTCAGGTTAATGTCATTCACCAGCATTTAATTATCTATAATATGAGCATTTCTGTGAGTACATGTTATATATCATTATATTTCATCCACATGATTTGTATATTTCAATCTAAATGTTACAAGTGATTACGTCCAATAGCTTTTGGGGATGTTGTAGATTGCTTACATTCAAGACAAAATGTGGAAGAAGAATAGAATTGGATTCATCACCTTTTGCAAAATACCTAGACAGACACATATCCTTGCAAGAGGAAGAGATCTAACATCAGTTGCATTGCCTGGACATGACACTAGATTCAAGAGTTTCCTTAGGAATGGCTTGTGGTGACAGGGAGCATAGAAACATAATTTAATAGTAATTTTATATTTAAATTAAAGTTTTTCAAGATCTTTAGCTATATATGAGTTTAAATCCTTTGGCAAGACAATCATGCAGAATTTTTTTAAAAGTTTCAAACTTTGTTAAAGATTTTGAAATCATTACTTCTAGCATGATCTTACCTAATTATAATCCTGATGAACCATAGTTTATAATTTTCAACTTTAATTCTTACAATCTAGATATTTAATTTGAGTTGTTTCTCACACACTTTTCACTTCTATTGAGAAGTTCATATAGACCAGTATTGTTAATATTTTAATTTTTATTTCTATAAAATTTCCTTCTTCTTAACATACACACTGATGGTAAAGCTGCATGACTCCCTTTTACGTGCTTTTCTTTTCCATCCCAAGCCAAAGAATGAATAGGCCTTTATTGCACCATAGAATGTCATGAATTATTATTGTAATTTCTTTGTACTATACCATGTACTTTGATAAGGCAACCCTAGGAAGACCTCATTTTGGTAAATTTTGAAGGAAATGAGCATATTTCCATCACATCACTCCACCAAGCAAAATAATAGTAATACAGTTACTCATTAGCATTTAGACCCTGTCAAGCAAACAAACATAAATTTTGAATGAGCAGTATACAAACATCCACTTTTTGCTATCAAATTTGGCAACAATGAATTCCTGAAATACCATTATACTTTTCACTTTCGGTTTTGAAGTTATGCTTAATCAACTTAGCCACAAAGACTCATGGCAAAGCTCATTATCATTGGATAAATTGCTAGAAGACTTGCTAGCAGTGGGAGGATGCAAGGAGAGAATTAATGGCAACACTACTATATTCCTCCTTTTCCCTCTTCCCATTTTTTTTTTTTGATAAACTATGGCCTATCAGCCTTAGAAAAGGACAATCCCAAGATCTTTGCCAGTAATTTTTCCCCTCTTCTATATGGCAAGAGTAGATGCAAGTTCTTAGCACTTGCATCATGCACCTACAAAGTTACTATGACTAACTTGTAACATCAAAAGTTGTAAATGACTATTAACACTTTTTTAGACATGGCTATCTCTTTATTTTTTCAGACTTACATGTTGTTCTTCTCCAAAGTATATATAACAACATCTTTTCATCTTTATTTTCCCAGCGGAGGTGGGAACCCTGCTAGTATTTAAATGAAAGAGCTGGTATAATAGTAGCATATACTAGGGATGCTATTCTGGCTATATGCCAAAAAATCTAACAGTTGAGATTAAATAATGGAGAGTCATGACTTTTTGGGATCATAAAAAAATTCAAATGCCTTTTAGGGCAGGGAGGAAAGCGATGCAATGAGAAGAGAGCATTGGTAGTGGGAAGGTACTCTATGTGTGTGTGTGGATAACAGATTTTTGAAACCAACAGCACCACTAGAAAAATCAGGATCGTGCAGTTGAGGGACACATTCGAGCAAGGCAAAGATGTTAAGAAGAGTCCCTGCAGAGAGAGTGCAAACAACAAATGGAAGAAGAGCATCGCTTGTACATCTTACATCTTTTTCTTCTAAATATTTACATCTCTTTCTTGTCATAGGGAAAACCTGGAGAATTATCTAGAGGAGTTGAAGGCCAGGATTGTGTAGTTTTAACCAAGGTAGACCATAGAAAACATCAGAAGCTTTGCACAACCAATGACCATGGTACTGTGGTTGCAGACTGGCGGTCAGAAGACTGCTGTGTAGAGAGAACAAATGAAACTCTTAATGCAACCAACCTTTGGATGAAGATACTTTTGTCATGAATGGTGAGGATTGGCATATGTACAAGCAAATGGACAGAGACTTCAAAGAAGAAGTAGAAGAAGATGAAGATGAAGCAAAAACTGAGTCGTCTAACCTCGAGACTCGAGGTATATCACTTTCATCACTACTTTTTTTTTTTCCTTCTTAACTGCTTTACTTCCAGGAAATTGATCTTTCATATACTTCAGTGCCACCACCAGGACTGCTGATAATAATGCCAGAGTTTGTGTCACAACGGCCTCTTACTGAGAAGGGTTACAAATAGGACTTGGTGTGGAACGATTCAGGAGATAGTCTCCTTGTTAGATCAGACAGGAGTGGGAGAAATGGCATCCATTGCTATGAGGAGAGTGCCAGACTAACTCATCAGCCGAGTTATGGATGGGACAATTTTTACTCACACGTAGAAACTGCGAGTTTGATGGATTTAACAAGAGGATGCTCTTGGAACAGCGAGCAGCAGACCCGTGAGTAGAATCGTATGAGGAATAAGAACTTAAGCTGATACAAAACAAGCTGCACTCTGTGTTTGCATCAGGTAGTTTCTTTAGCTTGATTTCACAGGTTTACACAGCAGATTTAAAAGATGAGTCACTATTTTAGTGGTTCATGGGATTGATTTCACTAATGTAGTGTTCATTCTCACTGTTGACATTCAAAAGACAATTTCAAAAAGTCACAATTGATTTTAATGCATCCAATGTATATAGTATAAAGAAAAATTGATAAACAGGACATGTACATGAAATGTGGAAGCCTGGTGGATTCTCAGCCAGCTTTAACAAGATGGCTTGCCAGAGCACTGTGCCGTAGATGTCGCTGATGCTGGGATTGGCAATAAGGCGGTTCTGGAGTGTTTGTTTTATGATGGTTTTGCCATAAGCCTCTCCACGGTGCTCAAGTTGTGTGGGAGTCTGTGGATATGTGGCTTGGAGAAGGACAGGGTCACTCCCAGGCGTGTAGAAAGCAAATGCTGCTGTGTCAAACTCGGTAAAATTTTGGAAACTGACTTTGTTCTTGTGTCAGGATTTCAGGATAAATACAACACAGAGAATAGGCCTTTGGCCTTGCTCTAGAGAGATCTACAAGGCACATAGTTAAATTCATCACATTTGTTTTTGTTATTTTCACCTGCACATGTGTTTGTCCCATCAAGTCAGATGACTGCTCAGATTCTTCTCAGATAATTCAAATTCTCTGGGCAGAAAGTTGTGATCGCAACAAACAAGTACTTCAAAAACCGCCTGGATTGCTGTCAAGATTTGATCGTGAGTTAAAAGCTCTTGGATAGATTTCTTTCACCATTTTTTGCAGACCTGGCACTGAAACAAAGTGGCTTTGACAATGAGGTAGCCAATGAACTTACATGTGACTCAAGTTGTGTAGTTTATTATATATAATACTAAGATATATGTGAAACATCAGCTACTCGGGCAACTTGGGGAAGGTGAGTATAACACATGTCTTGGAACTTCCTCTTCATAGTGGCCTCCCGCCTCACTTCCATCATCAGTAGTGCGTGATGAGTGAGAGAGAACGAAATGCCTTTAAAGAATAAACAGATATACATAACAAAATAATATGTATAAGATGGGCGTCTCTAGCAAAGTTTTCCAGTTGTACTTTGAAGCATTGTTGAAAAATGCAAAGAGTATGACAAGTACCCAGATGACCATTGTGTTTGTGGTGCCATATAAAAAGAGGATCTACCTCCAGAACTAAGTGACTTCTGCAACTTTTCTGAGCCACCCAACTTCGACAACACTTGGGCCATAAATAATCCTTTTCTAATGTTTTCTGCTTGGATTCATGATTGGAGTGTAGACTATGCACTATGCACTAGTGTTGTCACCACTTTCCAGGAGTGGTCTGCAACAGAAGTAAGTTGGAAGATTTTTTTTCTAGATTCTTGAGAGTCCAGAGCTGGTTGCCAGAATCTGGTAATTGAACTTTTATTATTATAGATGTATACTCTATCTTTGGTTTTGAAAGTATTCTTAATCAACTTAATTGCAAAGACTTATGAAGAGCCATTGAATTGCTAAAAGACTTACTGGTGGTGGGAGGATGCAAAGAGAGACTCTTCCCATTCTTTTTTGACAAATTGTCAACTACCAACCTTGGAAAGGATAATCCCCAGGATCTTGCCAATAATTTCTTCCCTCTTCTACACAGCTAGAGTGGATGCAAGTTCTTAGAAGCTGCATTTGCACCTGTAAAGTTTTGTGAAAAACTTACTGCATTAAAAGCTGTAAATGACTATTGAATTACACTCCTTTAGACATGGCTCTCTCTTTTTCTTTTTAAGACCAAAGAAAAGGCTACCTAAGATATCACCAAGTCTCATTACAGGGAACATCATCATAAGTCATTGTTCTATTATTTTATTTTTCAAAAGTCATTGTTCTAACACAATGTATTTTACATTTTTTTAAAAATTGAAAACATTCTCTCTGTGTGTGTGTGTGTGTTGTTCATGTGCACCTCTGTGTGTGTGTATGTGTTTGATGAGGTCTTCATTGCAGAGCAATGTTTCTATGGAACCAGTCAACCACACGGATCCATAAAGTACTGATGTCTCTCTCTCTGTCCTCTCGATTTTTCCCTTTTCCTGCAGGTGTTGAGATCTTGCAGTTGAATATAGATTAGCTGCGAATGAGAATTCAACAAACCCCATATTGTATTTCTTTTATTTTCTTCCCCCTAGATATGATGATGTTTGTGCAGCCATTGCCAGAATATTTGGTGTAGTGACACTTTAATTTTATGGACAAAAGTTTCATTTATTTTAGCCTTTAATTTATTGCATCGTACGATACTCTTTACCTACAGTTGTTCAAGGATATCCATGGCTCAACACCAAGCTTCGTGCCCTTGCATATGTTCTGGCAGGAAACAAAATGAAAAGGAGCAAGAACTGAGAGTAAATGACTAGAGCTCAAAATGTGCCTTGATGGTTTTGTTTTAGGAAGAATTAAAGTTTTGCCTAAAAGGTAGAAGGTGAAGCATCTAGCCATGGTGCTGAAAAGGGCTGAGGAGCAGGCTCAAATTATTGAATCGCTTCAGGGAACTGTAAGTTTCTTTTTGTCTCTAGAGAGTCTATACACATTTGTATCCAGGTTATAAAAGACTCTATGAAGAGGAGTGAGGAATTCGTTCTACATTCGTAGTAGCACCTGGAGCACATTCTTTATGTTTTTCTTTTCTGTAGCTTTCTTCTTACATTTCTCGTTCCTTATTTTAGATGGTGATGGACGAGATGTAAGGACCTAATGGAAACATCACATGTAATTTGATGTTTTCTTTCAAATGGTTTGTTAATTTATGAGCTCTCCTTCTCTTCTAAGACGAATGTCATAGGCAGCTCAATGTTGCTCTGGAGCAGATGAAAACAGTTGAAGGTGACTATTGTCATTCTCATTTTTTCCACAGGCATAGTCTTACTTCAGCTCATGTTGAATGCGCTCGAGATGAGGCAAATGCAACATTTCCAAAGGAAAAGCTGGCGTTTATGATGCAAGAGTCTGAAGGTCAGTGATATTCGTGCATTGCTGTCATAGAAATTGCAAATTACAGCGATTACAAAGGAGCTCAATACTCAAGAGAAATGTGGAGCTTTCTCAATCTGTAACTGATTACCAACATAGGCTCAGAGAAAGCACTCAAAACGTCCAAAGGACCATGAAGCAAGAAGACTCTTGATAAAGGTAATAGAAACTCAACCGACACTCAACCTGCTCAAGTGAAGACACTCCTACACAAATTACAGATTGGATGCCCTGTGTAGGCCTCTCATGACCTTTATAAATAGCCTATAATGTAAATGTAATGCTTGGATGGCGGGCTTCGTCGTTGAGTATGTGAAATCCAGTAGGTTGCCATGCAAGCATTGCAAGCTCAAACTTGCCAAGGGTGATCGGCATTGTGAGCAAGGGCACCGGAATTGACATGACCAAATGGTAAAGATTTTCCATTCTTTTCTAGCAATTTCTTTCTTTTCTTCTTCTTGTGGAAGGCATCACTCCAAATGCGTTTTGGAGATCCAAGCTCCTGTCATGGGCGTTCTCAAGGCCAAAGGCTTCGCTGCATTGAAAGTACTTTTTTCTTTTTTTTTTGCAGAATGAGATGAGATAAGAGAGCTTTCTGATTTGTACAGGCTTCAGATCAAACTATTATGAAGGATATGCTACAGGAGAAGTGAGCTGTAAAAGATTTGTCCCTGAGGGGAAAGATGTTGTGCCGAGGAAACTCGACAGCTTTGGCATGTGAAGCTGTCCAGCTTTGAGCCATCTCAGCTCCTACATGCTACAAGGTTTGCATTTTGCATGATTTTGATTGTATTCATCTTTCAAGACGCATAGGATGTATCTCTGCCCGTTGGGAGTCATTTTACTCATGAACAATGTAAACTTTCTTACGATAATGCACAGGATCACAGTACTTTTACTCAATTTGCAGCTAGATAATAGTGGAACGTTGTCAGACTAGGTTGCAGCTTTTGACTTTGACAGCTGCCTTGTGAACACGGACGTGAAAAGGTGATACACTGCTAATCCTTCCTAATCGACTCTCTTTGCAGAATGGGTGCTAATACATGGTCCCTACTTCACACTTCTATAACGCAAAAGCTACAGGCCTGCCACAAAGAGGGGTATAAACTGGTGAAGTGCTTGCTCGTTGCTTTCACTTGTCAAACTGTTCTTTTTCTTGTTAGGTGGTGTCCACAAAACAAGTCCAACATCGATAGGTGGTTTAGGTTTTAGGTTATCTCTGCAGTAATGATTCTCATCAGCAAAGGAGGAGAAAATCTTTCTCAAAGCAAGAAAAAAAAAAAAAAAAAAAAAGTGAGTGTAGACATTAAACGTTTCTTCTCTTACATACATTATCGTAGAGCTCAAACAATGGAACTGGTAGCAGTTTGAGACTCTGAAACAGTAAAGTATTGTCTTTCAGGGAGGAGACCCTGCAGAACTTCTTACACTCGACTCAAGAAATAATAAAAGAAATGAGAAGATCATACAAAAGAATTAAGAGTAACGAAGAAAAAGACTCAATACCTTTGGTTTGGTGATGTGAGGAGGGCAGTAAGGATATGGCAGCGCCTCAAAGTTTGGTCTCTACCAAATTGCCACAAAACTCTTCAAACTGGAAGAAATGGAAATGAACAAAACCAAAGTTCTTATATCTTCATGTATTTCCATCATACTTGTCTCAGGCTGGATTGAAGCTGCCATTGATGCTCATGAGCTTCCTCTTCAATCCTTCCATCTCTAGTTAGCAGATTTATCAAAGTTAGTGTAGTGAATGATGAAAGAAAACTTCTTTACTGTTTTTCTCCAGACTTGAGTCTTCCTCTGGGAAGCTTGAAAATGTATTTCCACTGCTTGTGAGCGATGGCAGACCCTACAAGATCTTTTTCCTGTCCTTTGTGAGATCTTTGTCCCCGTCCCTCAACCAACCTGCTCACTGACCTGCTCACGCATATGTGAGAAATACCCCGAAGAATTCTCTTTGCTTCTCACTATGTTGCTGCTGGCTGTGATTCCAACTTGTAAAAATTGGCTCTACCATTGGGAATTCTAGACAGTCAAGGGCAGGAGACACTTTATAAACAATGTAGTATTACAACACAAATCTCACTTCACTTAATTTGTCCAGATATGGCCATGGCCACTATTCTTTGTTTTACTTAGTTCTCTTTTCTGCATGAGTTGCTGAAGTTGGATTGATCCTACCTAGTGGGACTTTGATACACGTCAGTCAAATGGTCAGGATTTATACACCATGCCCCCTGTAGAGAAACGCATGGTCATTAACATTAGCACCGCAACCACAAAGCTCACCTTGCCACTGGGTTGAATCTGGCAAACCAATTCAATGGCCTTAAGATCTTCTTCCTCAGACATGGCCGCTGCGTGTGATATCCCAAACTCCTGGTGGATGGTCTTATTCTCTCTCTTTGCTCTTTTCCAACTCTCTCTCTTTCTCTCTCTCTCCAGCCACTGCAGTCGTCGATGTGTAGTGGTGCTCAAATTGTATCCTGGACCACATGAGAATGATGTGATAGCAAAGAGGAAGACTTACTCGTAGCATTAAGTCTACCATTGGGACTTCTAGATAGCCTTCTGTCACCATACTAAAAACCATAAAAACTTCAAAACCAAAACTAGCTTTGACAACAAAACTTACAAAGCACTATGATTACCTGTATCCCAAGATATTCACTGACTTTCTCAAAAGAATAGATATCAGAGGTTCCACTCTATAATCAGGACGAAAGGATAAATGTAAACACTGCTCACACAGAAGTATATTGATACCTATAGGTGACAGGATCATATGGGTGAAATATGTTTCATCATTTGCCTGCATGCTGGCTTTTTTCTTCAATGCCTTCATCTTCCCAGTACTCATGACCTGTTCTTATGCAAACACATTCAAACGACATTGCAAAGACCATAAATCATACACATACCCATTCCAAAGTATATATTCTGAGACTCAGAACAGTGGCGATACAACTGTGAAAATGAGAGAAAGAAACTTATCGATAGTGAAGAATCAAGGAGCTCTCCTTGTTTCGTTCCCAATGCTGTACAGTGACACAAGAGAGAGTCAAACATGAAACCCTTAGATACAAAAAAACAGCCATAGCTCAAGTGGGAACGATAGCTGAACTAACTATACTGACCTCTTCTTGTCATAGCAGTAAGGAAAGAGTGTTCGTAAGTTACCGGCCGACAAGTATCCTTTTGATACCTGAAGTCACATTTGCGACACTCTCCCCCTTCGGGAAGATCAACGTCCTTGTCAATGCATACCCAAGTCTAGCAAACTGTCAAGGAAACAACTCTAAAAGCAACAGAAAGCACACTATGTGGGAAACACACTAACTTAAATGAGTTATGGAATAACCTCTCCTCTACGGCCCAAAGACGTTAAGACTTAAACACCTTCGCCATCACCAATAAGGAAATGACCAATAGAGTTAGCCACTTTGCTGCTCCAAGTACCACTCAACTTACAAAGGAATGATACATCCACTTGCATGGACATAGGGAGATGGCTAGAGGCCCAACTACTTCCTGAGCAAAAATCAACCCCGTCGGGAAGATTCAGAAAACTATTATAAACTGGCAGATTAAATTGTTTACACAACCACGCCCCTTTTCAAAAATGAGTCATCAAGAGAGATGCGGGACTTGTGATTAGTCAATAATAGTTATCCCCCATATTTATGGATTGGACCCATACACAAAGTGTCAAGTCAGCCTGCCAAAACTGACCCAAGTACTAACGAACGAGACACACAAAACTTTGATTTATAGAAATATATTACTTTATTGATTTGTAAGATTTATTACAAAGTTTACAAAAGCTAGGTGTCTAAGTCTTAACGCCTTTGGACGTAGAGGAGAGGTTATTCCATAACTCATTTAAGCTAGTGTATTTCCCACATAGTGTGTCATTAACTTTCGGAGTTGTTTCCTTGACAGTTTGCTAGACTTGGGTATGCATCAACAAGGGACAAGATCTTCCCAAAGGGGGAGAGTGTCGCAAATGACTCTTCAGGTATCAAAGGATACTTGTCGCCAATCCTTATGAACACTCTTTCCTTACTGCCATGACGGCAAGAGGTCGTATAGTTGGTTCCCTTTATCGCTCCCACTTGAGCTATGGCTGTTTGTATCTAAGGGTTTCATGTTTGACTCTCTCTTGTGTCACTTTGTACAGAATTGGGAACGAAACAAGAGAGTGGAGCCCATGATTCTTCACTGTCGATAAGTTTCTTTCTCGCATTTTTCACAAATTGTATCACCACTGTTCTGAGCCTCCGTGAATATATACCTTTGGAATGGGTATGTGTATGATTTATGGTCTTTGCAATGTCGCTTGAATGTGTCTTGCATAAGAACAGGTCATGAGTACTGGGGAAAGATGAAGGCATTGAAGAAAAAGCCGGCATGCAGGCAAATGATGAACATATTTCACCCATATGATCCTGTCACCTAGGTATCAATATACTTCGTGTGAGCAGTGTTTACATTTATCCCCGCTCTGATTATAGAGTGGAACCTCTATATCTATTCTTTTTTAGAAAGTCCCGTGAATATCTTGGTTTTTGAATCATAGTTTTGTAAGTTTC
>JAPFRF010000294.1:0-10557 GCA_029282475.1 Phrynocephalus forsythii | reverse complement strand
GCGACACGTCACGCATCAACGGCGTACGTGCAATGTTTACAACACGTAATCTCTCGTCAAAAACCACCAAAGGTAGAACAGGACGAGAGATCAAAGCTTGTCTCGCTATAGTAACAGCGTTGTCTAGTTCTCTCACTCAACTTCACAGTGTTATCTAAACTCCTGGAAATTGGTGGTGCCCGGTGAGCTTCGCGTGCTCCACAGCTTCCTACACCAAAAAGAAACATAGCCTTCACGTAAGTTCTGGTGAAAAATTGTGCGAGAAGATCGAACAAGCCGCAGAGAAAATGGAGCTCGCACCTTTTGTCCCACCACGCCTTCTTGGCAAATCCCACAACGCAGCGTGAAGCTCGCAGTATCTGTAAACTTCGGTTCCTATAAGTCATAAGATTCAAAGGTTGAGGAACAATCGAAACTACACTGTGAAACTTAAGAAACCTGTGAGATTCCTCGACTAGTTTCACTGCCAAACGCTCGGCTGGACCAATGTGGCCATACTTGTCCACCTTGAAAACTGTTTGATCGACGTCTTCAGGAGCACCCGCAAAAGGAGCCAACTGCGAGTAGTTCTCAGTGTCTTGAAAACGAGCTCTCTCATCTCACTCTTTTTTCTCGAGAAAAATACGTACCGCAAGCATCATAGTGCAATCCATCATAGATAACCATGACACGCTCTTGGTAACTTTATCCTGCGCAGAAACAAGAAAAAAATCATCACTTTGACATTGCAACGAGCTCCATCTTTTTCGATTTCTCAGTACCTGGCCATAGAGATCACAGCGTGTAGTTTGAATATCATATGCAGCTATCTCGCGTCTATAATGAGGCCGACAAAATCATGAGCTCAATCGCTCCTATCCAGGAATAAAGATTTTTAGCCACAAAGAAAAAAAATAACGAGTAAGAACAATCGCGAGCTCAATCACTCCTATCCAAGAACAAAGTTTTTAGCAACTTCAAAGAAAAAATAACGACCAAGAACAATCACGAGCTCAATAACTCCTATCCAAGAACAAAGCAACGACAAAAGAGAAAAAAACTAGCAAGAACAAAGACGAAAAATCGCGAGTTTTTCTCTACAAACCTCCCCATTTCTCGGGATTAAGTATCCACTGGCAATAGTCGCCGTTTGGCTTGCCAAGGAATGCCTCATTGTAAGACTCGGGATCGCTAATCACAGTGGCGGCGATAACCTGGAAGAATCGCAATGCGTCAGCGAAATGCGTAGCGGAGCAGCGGCTGATCTGTGCAAACCTCTCTCAATTCCGAGGATTTGCTCTTGTTGTGCTCCATCACGTACCTGGACCAAAGTGCAAGAGCCCTAGAAATCGCGAATCGTCACTCATCTACGAGCGCCATACCGACCGCATTGAAGAGGCACTGTTGTCCGCGGGGGATGATCCGGCGCACCACAACGCTCTCGTCCATCGCTCGCCAGAGGAGGAAGAAAGTCCCTGTTTTTAAATAATTTCAAAGCCCTAAGATTCCCTCGGCCAACGGAATATTCTCCGCCACTAGATGTAGCGGAATGTTCCGTTTTGCTGGATGGAATATTCCATCGGATGAACACGCAAATCCCTAACAATGCCCTTGTCAACCCTGAAATTAGGAATGTGGTAAAGCGAAAAGGCACAGGGCGCTTGTTCTTCCAATCGCGGGCGCGGCGCTTGATTGGCGGATTGCGGAGCTATGTTGCCGGGGATTGTGCGCTCGTCGTCTCGTCATTTGCCCTGCCGGAGATCCCTGGTAAGAAATCCTCTTCCAATGCGAGGACTGGGCACAGCAGCTCCCATTCCCTATGCGATTCCTCGGATGTTCTTATCGTTTGGTCGGTGCGGCAGACAAAATGGATGAGCGTCAGGAATCTAGCAGCTGCCAGTGGAGATCAGGTCGGGCAGCAATTTTCTTCTTTTTCAAGCTTTGATACTGAGGATTTCTTCTTTGATTAAACTAGATGACTGTTCGTGATGCGCTCAACTCCGCCATTGACGAGAGATGGCTGCCGATCCTAAAGTGTTTGTGATGGGAGAAGAGGTATGCTTTCTCCTTTATCGATGCCTTTTTTTTCCATTCCTTGATGGGAATGAATGTGTCCAGGTTGGAGAGTATCAAGGCGCTTACAAGGTGAGCTCTTTCTTTGTCTTCTGTGTGTAGACTTACGTGGTAACAAATGTCTGGACTAAAGGTCACAAAAGATTGTTGCAAAATACGGACCTGACCGGGTGCTCGACACGCCTATCACAGAAGTGAGTGCTTTGATTTTATCAAGTTGCGAAGATCGTAATGAATGGACTGGACTTCTCAGGCTGGTTTTACTGGCATCGGTGTTGGAGCGGCGTTTCAAGGCCTCAAGCCTATCGTGGAGTTCATGACGTTCAACTTTGCTATGCAGGTAGATGCTTATCACGTTTTACGTTTTTTCTAAGTCTTGTTCGTGGTGATTTTAGGCTATTGATCACATCATCAACTCTGCAGCAAAGACATACTATATGTCCGGAGGGCAAATATCTGTTCCCATTGTATTTCAGGGTCCCAATGGTGCAGCTGCCGGTGTTGGTGCTCAACACTCACAGGTGAGCGCTCTGTTCTGCGAGTTGGCTCCATTTTTATTTTCATCTTTCAGTGCTTTTGCAGCATGGTACGGGTCCTGTCCGGGGCTAAAAGTCGTAACTCCATACTCGGCGGAAGATGCACGAGGCCTTTGAAAGCAGCAATCAGGATCCCGATCCTGTCGTGTTTTTGGAAAACGAGTTGCTGTAAGTGGACCAATGCAACTCGGACTTGTCTCATATAGTTTTATTTTTGTAGGGGTACGGGGAGAACTTCCCAGTGTCCTCACAAGTTCGGGATCAAACTTCACTCTACCGATAGGAAAGGCCAAGGTAGCGTTTTTCCTGTTTCTCTAGTGAGTAATGTTTTTGAGTCTGCTGTAGGTGTGAGCGAGAAGGAACTGATGTAACGATCACTGCATTCTCGAAGATGGTTGGTTTGCGCTAAAAGTAAGACGTTTCCTTGATTTCGTCTTTCCGTGCCTAAAATCATACACGATCTTCTACTAGGCTGCCTGACGAGTTGGCCAAGGATGGCATCAAGGCGGAAGTGATCAATCTTCGCTCCATACGTCCGCTTGACAGAGAGACATCAACGCATCAGTGAAAGACATACCGTCTCGTTGCTGTGGAGGAGGGGTGGCCACAGCACGGCGTTTGTGCCGAAAGTCTGGTAAGTCTGCGATGCTCGTTTCTTTTCCTCGAGCGACATGGTGAAACTCTTGTGCAGTGCTAGCGTCCAGGAGGAAAGCTTTGACTACTTGGATGCTCAATCGAGAGGATTTCCGGTGCCGACATTCCAATGCCTTACGCTGCGAACTTGGAACGCTTGGCGCTTCCTCAGGTAAAAATTTCGCTTCTTCTATCTTTTCGTTTCGTCAATCGTGTGTATGGTTGATTTAGATCGAAGACATTGTTCGGGCCGCTAAGAGAGCTTGCTATCGTTCAAAATAGCCCTGCCGCTCGTCCACCTTCGTTTTCTTCCTTTTCTTGAACTTCAGACCCAATTTTTCCTCACGGGACAATTTCGCGTTTTATAATAAATGGTTTAAAATGGTTGTAATGAGAAGAATAAAACCTTTTTGATCAAAATGTTCGAAAATAAAAATAAAAATACCCGTGAAGAGAACACTACACGAGGGAATGAATGATGAAAATTCTCATTTGTGCCATCGTGGACTTCCCTTAGAACCCTCTTTCAGGCCCGGTTGTCGAATCCACCCATTGCTTCTTCTCTGCGTCGAAGAGATTTGCATTGCGTCAGGATGGTGGTGGTCATGACGGAACCCCAAACACGGCCTTGTTGGTGGCGGTCCCAGTTCTGGAGCAGCGATGCATGCCCGGCTCGCAAGTTGTAACTTGGGATCTTGGTGGGAAAGGTGGTGAGGAATGTGGACGCTAATGTCGTGGCACGGAAATCGATCCTGTGGTAAAACCCAAAGTTTGTAGGAGATTCTTGAGAAATGAGGATGTGTTTACGTACCATGCGGGGTATTCGCAGTGAACAGTTTCCAGCAAGTTGAGCTCCACGGCGTTCCACTCGCGGTTCTGCTTGAAGGGGATGTGTGGAGGCCGTGTGGTGGACGAGGGTGAAGTGCTCATCCAGAAGTGGAAGCCCAGCCATGGGGCAGCCACCACTTGACGAAACCAACGGGCCCTTGGGTCACAAACAGGGCAGCAAACCAAAACCCCAGCGTGGCAAGCCGCAATGCTCGTCTGAAGAAAACTAGGCATTGTCCGTCAACTTTTCTCAAAAGATGGATAGATGTCTAACCTTGACTTTGGCGTGCTCCTGGGGCGGAACTTGTTGAGATCGAAATGCCAGAAGAGCCAGTGTCCGATGGAGCCATCCACCAGAGAGGACCCATTGTTGCACCGCATCATCGCCTGGCCAATCCTGTCCGCATTGTCAAACTGGTGTGGCCGGAATGGCTGCCATGCCCGTGTCCATAATCAGCCTGCACAATCGCAGGGAGAAGAATCACGTTAGCATTGAATGCGGGAGAAAAAACACCAGAAAACGATCAAAGCCTTGAAGATCCCCAGAGGATCCTGGAAGAAACGCGAAAGCTTACTTGTTGGTGTGTGCATGGTGAGTGTTGTGCTTGATTCTCCACGCGGCTCGAACAGGAAGACGAGTGGAGTCATGACCGCATTGCCGACGATATCATTCACGGGCTGGGATTTGGAGAAGGAGTTATGGCCGCAGTCGTGACCGATGACAAAAGAACCCAGTGGCGGTGCCCAGGAACGCGTAGATAAAGGGTAGAGGCCATGGAGCTACGGCCAGGGCTGCGTATCCAGTAACCAGGGCCGACACCGTGATGGCACATTTTCCATGCCTTGAAATCATCCACTTCGGCACCTGATCACACAAGTTAGCACGAAACCTTTAGCTCCAAGGTTTTTGATGATCTTTGTTTACCTCCTTTGGGAGCGTCTTGACAACGTCGTTCAACACCATGCCGGCGGGAACCTTCGGAAGATCAAGCAAGAAGTATCATTAGAAACTTTTCTAGAACTGATAATTTGGATGATCAATTGAAATCCCCTTACTGGCTCGCCCATCTGTCGAATCCCGGGTCATGACGACCTTCCTCTCGGCTGCTTGATCGCGGGCGTTGCTCAGCCGTGATCACATCGAGGCAAAGCCGGAGTCTCGCCTGAAAGTTGGGAAACTTTGGATTGGAAAAAGCTATACTAAGTCAATCTACCTTGCGACGAGGAAATGGAACCAAACCTCTTGCCGGAATAGCACTGATACGGATGGAAGCCAGAGCGATGCTGCTGCTACTTTAGCCGCCATAGCGGAAAAAAAAACAATGAGCTCGAGCTGCTGATTTCCAATGTATAGACACCGCTCTCTATATAGGAGCCCCTCGCGCTTCTGAATCTTGCATGCTCGATAGTTTATCTTGATCAGGGAAGGAAAAGAAAGTGTTGTAATCTAAGGAATGAATCCACAGTGTTAATTCTCCTTGACACTAGCACATTTCTCTGAAGAACTCAACTGTCAGTGAGTGCTCGAACCTTGCAACACTTGTTTTTTTCTCCCTGATCAAGATAAACTATCGAACCATAATCCATGCATGCAAGATTGTTGGGTCAGAAGCGTGAGGGGGGCTCTTTATATAGAGCGGTGTCTGGGCATTGGAACTCGGCAGCTCGAGCTCATTGGGTTTCTTTCCGCTATGGCGGCTGCAAGTAGTGCAGCATCGCTCTGCTTCCATCCGCGTCGACAGGCCACGCAGGCGATTCCCGGCGAGTCTTGGTTCCATTTCCTCGTCGCCAGGTAGATTGACCTTAGTATTTCCAATCCATTGTGTGTGTTCTTCAGGCGAGACTCCGGCTTTGCCTCAATGTGATCACGGCTGGAGTAATCGCCAGCGATCAAGCAGCTGAGAGGGAGGTCGTCTTGACTCGGGATTCACACAGATGGGCGAGCCAGTAAGTGATGCTAGAAAAGTTTCTAATGACACTTCTTGTTTGATCTTCGAAGGTTCCTGCCGGCATGGTGTTTGAATGATGTTGTCAAGACGCTCCCAAAGGAGGTAAGCAAGATCATCAAAGATAAACTTATTTGCAATTGTGATCAGGTGTTCGAAGTGGATGATTTCAAGGCATGGAAGACTGTGGCGATCACGATCTCGGCCCTGGCCCACGGGATACGCAGCCCTGACCGTAGCTCCGTGGTATCTCTACCCCTTTCATCTACGCGTTCTTGGGGACCGCCGCCACTGGGCTCTTTGTCATCGGTCACGACTGCGGCCATAACTCCTTCTCCAAATCCCAGCTCGTGAATGATATCGTCGGCAATGCGGTCATGACTCCACTCGTCTTCCGTTCGAGCCGTGGAGAATCAAGCACAACACTCACCATGCACACACCAACAAGTAAGCTTCTCGCGTTTCTTCCAGGATCCTCTGGGATCTTTCAAGACTTTGGATCGTTTTCTGTGTTTTTCTCTCGCATTCAATGCTAACGTGATTCTTCTCCCTGCGAATGTGCAGGCTGATTATGGACACGGCATGGCAGCCATTCCGGCCACACAGTTTGACAATGCGGACAGGATTGGCCAGGCGATGATGCGTGCAACAATGGGTCCTCTCTGGTGGATGGCCTCCATCGGACACTGGCTCTTCTGGCATTTCGATCTCAAAGTTCCGCCCCAGGAGCACGCCAAAGTCAAGGTTGAACATCTATCCATCTTTTTGAGAAAAGTTGACGGACAATGCCTGTTTTTCTTCAGACGAGCATTGCGGCTTGCTACGCTTTCGGGGTTTTGGTTTGCTGCCCCTGTTGGTGACCCAAGGGCCCGTTGGTTTCGTCAAGTGGTGGCTGCTCCCATGGCTGGGCTTCCACTTCTGGATGAGCACGTTCACCCTTGTCCACCACACGGCTCCACATCCCATTCAAGCAGAACCGCGAGTGGAACGCCGTGGGAGCCCAACTTGCTGGAACTGTTCACTGCGAATACCCTGCATGGTATGTATAACTCGGGATTTCCTCGAACTTTGGGCTCACTTTGGTTTTCACAGGAAGATTGATTTCCTGTGTCACGACATCAGTGTCCACATTCCTCACCACCTTTCCACCAAGATTCAAGTTATAACTTGCGAGCCGGGGCACGATCGCTGCTCCAAAACTGGGACCGCCACCTCAATAAGGCCGTGTTTGGGTTTCCGCTCATGACCACCATCCTAACGCAGTGCAATCTCTTCGATGCCGAGAAGAAGCAATGTGGGATTCGACAACCAGGCGGTCTAAAGTGACGACCACGATCGCACAACTCAGGAATTCTTTCATCATTCATTTGCCTTGTTGTGGAAGTCAAAAAAACCAAACCCGGGGATAAAATAACGCTTGTCTTTGGCCACATCCAACGTGTGCTTGCCACCTTTTCTTTTTGTAAACAAAATCTGGCTTTCATGTCCCACAAGAGATTGGATCGATTTATTTCCTTCTTTATGAGTGGCGAGCCGGCGAAGAGCAGCATCGCTACTACTACTACTTCTATTTGTTTCGTGACATCATCCTGGGGATCCTACCTTGACGTAAGGGAATCAGCTCGAGAGAGTTTTGTATATTTTTATCCTCCTTTTTCTCCACAGCGGATTTGATAGTTTCTGGAAAAGCTGAGAAACCGTTGAGCACAAACATCCCTATGACATGAAGTAGTATGGAAGTACTGTATAGCTACACAGGCTGCATTTATTTGTTGAAGCAAATGTACAAAAGGAAATACAAAAATCTGCCTAGCTTGTTGTATGTCATGATTTATAGAACCACATTGAGCAAGAAAGGTGGCAGTGCTTCTCAAGAGGTTTAGGATTGACCCTGATTTTTGGATTGCTCTGTAAACTTGTATATTGCTAATGTCTTCGTTTTGTTGGTTTGTTTCATTGATTGCTCGCTTGTTTGCTTGCTGGTTTTGTTTGGATTGCAGTACTTGTCATGCGGATCAGTTTCCATCTCATGCGTTATCGATTTTTTGAATCGATGCTTTTTAGGGCATGTATCGACCCAGAAGCTTCTCAATCTATTCATTCACTGTCGGTCACACTTCACTCGGAGATGGATCATCAAAGACTTTTATCTTTTTAAAGTTGTTGATCAACCCAAAAACCGGTCATGATAGTTGGTAAAACTTTTTAATAAAGGAAAAGCTTTCCTCCCTGTTGAATTTTCTTTTCTTTCTTTTCAAAGTCCACCTCCCGTACACACAAGTTGTTGCTGGTTTTCTGTAGGTACAGTGTAGCTATGCATTCAAGGTCTACTAACTTCTAGAATAATTGTTTTCTTTTTATCAAAAACATGGAAGAAAACATCACCCTGTATGTAGCATTTTCGCTCCAAAGTTTGAAAAAGCAAAAGGAAGAACGCCACAACTCGCGAGAAGTTCCAAATACCACAACGACCGCGACCGCGACTCCAAAGACAAAGAAAGTTGAGACAGGCACAGAACCCTAGAAACAGAGCGCATGCCATGATCAAAGCCCTAGAAAAGATCGAAACAAAAAGGCAGGGAGCTGTCAACCACCAATCTCCCAACCCCTCATCTTCTCTTCTTTTTTTTTTTCTGCCCCTTTTTTTTTCGTGAGTGCGCTCGCCTTTGTTACGTGGTGTGGAGCCTTGTACTGCAAAGAGATACTATACCAATGTCGTGAGAGCCAGCTCAGCCCGGCCAGCCATCCACATGGAGTCCGGAATTGGAAGTGGAATTCAAGGATTCTGGAGGAACCTAAAATCAGCAGAGAGCACCAGTAGTACTCAGGCAGGACAGACTCGTGAGTGGGCCGGCACACCCACGCCCACGCAGAGAACTTGTCTCTAATAAAGCACTGGTGTAAAAGCTCGCAGGGCCTTCTTTTAGAAATTGTGCTTCTTCCTATCCGCATTTTCTCTCTAAAGTCGTGGCTTTCTTTTTTATTATAAAAGAACTGGAAATTATTATTTTGTTGCACTGACCACTGGCAGCCACGCACGAGGGCTGCCCTGCCACCATTTTGATTTTAATGTTTTCCTCCACTTTTTTCTACGTCCAGGAGCACGGGCCACCAACGCTGACCGGTATATGCCCGCGAATAATCACGGCTTTTCGAAAATTTGAAAGGAGGGAAAAAGAAGAAGAAAGTTCCCTCCATTTTCATGTGGTGGCGAAGATGGCGTCGATTCGTACGGCCAGTGGATCCATCACCTGTGTGCGCTTCCGTGCGCCTCCAAACCATTGGGGGCATGTGTAATTCGTTGAATAGATAGAGAGCGTCTTTTGTTTGATCACCGCCTCACCCAGAGCTCAAGCAAGCGTGGTTTGCTCCATGATAGACAAGAAAACCAGCTAACCCTACGATTTGGTCGCAAAAAGGGCAGTAGTTCTCATGATTCCGGATAGAAATCTCAAATCTTTCCTCCCCATCTCCGGCATTTGTGAGAAAGCGACACACTGATATGGGCTTGCTGCTTGTGTGGGGCACAGCGGCAACTGTTACTCTCAGCAGCAGTGCTCTCAGCAGCAGCAAAAAAGTGTGCTTCATTTCATGTTCATGTCATGCTTGTGGGGGAGGAACAGCGAGTTGCATCAGCGATTGTGACACTATGTTAGCTATGTGAGATGACAGGCCGGAAAACACAGACTCTCACACACATTTCTTAGTGGAGATCAACAGTTAACCGATCAAATCCACCACCTTTCCATGAGCTCGCCATCCATGTGTACACACCGGTATACAGGGAAAAATCGGACGGGATGGACAAAGAAATGGACCCGGGATGGCGATTTCTAAGGCGTCAGTCAGATCTTTCAGGTTGGGTGATAACTTAAAAAGAAAGTCCAAAGCGCCCAAAGGATGACGGCTGCTAAGTTTTGTTTGCCATGGCTTGCTGTGGAGCTACAAATCTGAAATACTTTCTGGGTTTATAGATGATGAGGTCATGAGGTGTCCAAACTGGAGCTTTTTCTACCGTGTAAAGTTGAAATCTATGACAAGAAAGAACAACAAGACGATGAATTGGGCAAAGGGTTCCCGTTTAGCAAGAACAAGGCGAATCTCTGGTTTTCTCGTTTCGTGTGTGTGTGAAGTTGCGGCCATCGAATGGAAGTATACAATTATAATATATATCCAGACGCCAACGCAGGGCTTGTTTGCAGGAGCTTTGGCGTATATAATATGGTGATCTTTCACTTCATAACATATGTGCGAAGACTCGACCATCTTGACAGGACACCACTAGGACACTAGTTGCATTGTTTGGGCATTACACACAATCAACAAGGGGAGGGCATCAATCAATCAATTGCTGTGTAAGGTAAAGATCCAGTCCAGGGCATTTTGAGGTTTTCCTTTTCTCCTTTATGAATTATTGGAGCTTGCTGAGGGTACTATTACTGCTTGCAAGGGGTGAGGGGCCCCCAACAAACAACAAAGAAAAAAACACCCCAGAAAAGAAAATCAAAGCAAAACAAGGAAAAACTTTGAAAAAATAAATTAAAATAATTCTTTAAACCAAT
>JAPFRF010000515.1:0-10198 GCA_029282475.1 Phrynocephalus forsythii | reverse complement strand
TCGTCAAGCTTTTTCGCGGCACTCGAATCGCCTTCGCGGCGGGCAAACAAATCTCTGTGGATGTTGTTGGGACCGGGTGAGTTCTAGATCTAGACTAGAGATGCTACATTTTTCTTATACTCTTCGTTTTTCTCTCTTGTCAGGCTGGGGACGATGCTCTAGCTGCTGCAAGCAGTCAAGTTGTTGTTGGAAAGGAAAACAAGTGAGTTCTTCACTTTGAATTGGTTGTGGTTCGACTTTCGTGATCTTCCTTGAATGTTTTTGTGATCTCTCGACTTATTATTTCCTTGACGTTTTTGTGATCTCTCGATTTATTTTCTCGAATGCTTTCAAACTTTTAGATGACGCATTGCCTATTCCTTGTTTTTCTTTTGATGTCAACTTATATGTTTCCATGACTTTTTCTTTCTGTGTGTTTTGTATAGATACCGTGTTTAAGTTCTTCACTTGAAATTGCTTTTGGTTCGATTTTGCGATCTCATTTACTTCATTGAATGTTTCTTTTGGATTTTGTGATCTGCTTGAATGCTTTCTGGACTTTTAGATGACGCATTGCCTATTCCTTGTTTTCTGTTGATCTCAACTTAGATGTTTCCATGATCTTGATCTTCTTCTCTGTTTGTGTTTTTGGTTAGATACCGTGTTGTTTATCGCTTAGTAAACACAGTCTACGTGCTTGGTATCTGGCGCTCACCAGGATGACTCTGCAAATAATATCTTCGAATGTGCAAATGTTGTAAACCAGACTGTGAGGTAAGTCCTTTTCGTGCTGCTACCTCCATCTGATCTTTTGAGACCAGGAGCATACTAGTGTTTTGGTTGCAGCTTGCAAGGTATCGATGTTAACACCGACAGAGTCATCAGAGTACACCCTACGAGGTAAGCGTCTTTCCATTTGTTTTAATTTAGTTTTCTTAGGGTCACTTTCATGGAATAGATTTATATGACTCTTGATGCGGTTCTCCATGGAGTCAGTGCCCGCGCGACTTTCGTTCATTTTGTCTTCCATTCACGGCGACAACGTTGGACAAATCTTTTTTCTGCTGCCGAAGCTGAGAACCGTGCTCGAGGCGCTGATAGCTGGAATCAAATAAAGCACCACCCGTCAGAACGTCTAGCAAATGTGGAGTAAGATTCTTCCTTGTGTTTTTTCAAAATGGCCAACGTTTGAATCCCAGGTTTGTCAATGCAACTTTTTGAGATACCAGAAAGACCATCGCTGCCCGGTGACGAGTTCAAAGCTACGTGCCAGCTCCTCCGGCTCAGCTGCCACACCTGCACTGCCGCCGCCAGAGGAGAAGCCAGCCGGAATGAGGATCTTTTGCTTACAAGCGACGCTCTCACCAAGCCAGAATCTCTCGCTGGCGGTTTCAAAGGCAAAGGACACCAAGAACATAACCGCGGGGCTTTCGGAGCTCAGCGTTCCCACCATCAGCACCTGGTGCAGCGGAGTCGACATTTGTAGGAGTGGAAGGCTTCGCGAAGGCGATTATGGAGGCCTCGACTTTAATGCGACTACGGTGGCGGATTTGGAGACGCATTTGAAGGCCTGACGGATGCTTTTGGAGGATTGGACGCCTCTGATTATGCGACAGCGGAAGATGCAAAGTTGCTGCTTCAGGCCTAGCCGGGCTAGGGAGGAATTAGAAGGTGGTGGCGGAAGAAAAGCTGGCACGAAACCAGCCACCGAAAATCTGAGGCCAAGGGTGATCTCGCCAGCGAGCTTGTCGTCACTGGTGCTCACGAAGGTAGCCAAATACGTTTTTATACACACTTTCTCAAAGTATGTTATTTAACTTCCTTTGCAGGTACACAGAGAAAGGGATGACAAGCCAGCCGAGACAAGAACCCCGCTCCTTTGGTTCACGGAAGAAATTTATGCCGAGTTTAAGGCCTGGTGCTGAGCAGAACCGGCCTGCAGGGAGTTTTGCATTTAAAACACCAGATCCGGCTGCCGCTGGCGAGACTGACACGGAGTTTTCTTCTCTCTGGAAGGAGCTGCCGGAATCAGTATGATCCAGCCAGCGCTTCAATGATTTTCAGTTCTAACTCCTTATTGTTTTGAGCTCCAGAACGGTGTTTTTAAAGTCGTCAATCACTAGCAGCCTAGGACAAGATACTTTCATGTTCGAACTCCACCAGCGGAGAGTCCTTTGGCCGTTTTAAAATATCGTTTGCATCCCCGCTTTACACCGCTGCCTCTACGGATGAGGTATGTCTGCTTTCCGTGCTCCAGTGTCTTTAACACTTGGTTCTTTTCCTTTCTTTCCTTCGCTAGGCTTGTAGCTAAGAAGGTCGGTTCCTACTTTCCGTGATGATACAGGTACGTGTGATATTTGGTGATTTGATTCGATCTCTCACTGTTTCTCTTTGATTCTTTTGGCCAGTATGTTGTCAACCCGTACTTGCCAAGAGAACTGAAGGACGTGACGTTTTGTTCTCTGCCTGCCATGTTCGCCAGAGTCTCTTAAAGTTTCTCCCAGGTAAGATCATTGTTTCTTTCTAAAGGATAACGTTTCTTCACTAACTCTTTAATCTTCTAGAGCGGCTCTGGATCGCAGTACGAAAGAATTAAGATGGCAGGTTGGAGAGATTGGAATAAGTTTTTTTCTCCGGTATATTACGTTTGGACTCTAAAGACATTGTGGTCTTTTCTTCCAGCTGCGAACTCCCGCCTGGACGATTGCGAGCACAATTTCCACTAGCAGCATCTGATCAGTCACTCGAAGACGAAGAATCACTTAAGAAGCTGAGCATGAAAGTGAGAGTTGATTTCTCTTGCAAAAGGCCAGACACTGTCGGGGATTTCTATCCAGCCCGCCACTGCCGAAGCGAACAAGGAGGAATTCTACATCGGAGAACACTCGTTCAAAATGGCCAATTACTCGTGCTTGTTGTAAAGATAAAAAAGGAGCTTTTTGTAAAAACATTGTCATCAAACTACCAGAACCTTCTGCGTTTTTCGTGGGATTCTGGAAGGCTTCGAGGTCCCAGTTTGTTTCGATAGCGAACGGAGACGAGATTGTCACACCTTCCTCTGTCACCTTCGCAATCTGGCAAAGCAAAAATCATCCGTGAGACAAAGAAGATGACAAAGTCTCTTACCTGGTATTTGTTAATCGACGACCGATCGCGATAGTAGTAGAACAAGGAGGCATTTCTCTCAGAGACGAACCACCCTCTTCCAAAGTCATGTCGGCCCGCCACTGCTTTCGCAGCTCTGGACGCGCAAGGTGTTGGCCGAATCCAGTCGCGACGTGATCATCCTCGAAGTGAACGCCTATCATGCTAACCTGTGAACCTCGATTGAGTTTTCTCTAGCTCATGTAGTGTAAAATCATCGAAACTTACCACTCAAGGTACTTCTTCCCATTCTTCACACCACCGAGAATGATGTTGTTCCACAAGGGATCAAACTTGTTCCGGCGCTGGTACATGATCCGGTTCAAGTAGCTGTGAATTTCGTGAGGCCGAGAGTGTTCGAGTCGTCCCACATCTGATCGCGCAAGCTGCGAGAAACCATCATCAGAAAAGGGGAAGAAGAAGTGAAAATGTTCGTTAATTCATCCAGCATGGTAGAAATCTGCTGGAAGTCACTCCTCATCCCCGCTAGCTCAATCACAGCGTGCTTGCCGACGGGCTTTAGCCTCCTGGAAGCTCTTGTACCTCTTTGTAGATCCGTAGGGAAGCTTAAGCAAATGGAATCTCCTCAAAAACATTTCTTCGCAAGAGAATTTCACACACATACAGCCATGTCCGCTGCGAGGAGGATCCCCATCCTTGTACTTAATCCCCAGCACGGACGATCCAGTGACATGAGGGATACCTGATCGAAGAAAATGGAGTGAAAATTCACGAAACCAGCGCCCCGGAGCTTACTGTGTGCGCTCGATGGATCTTGCCGTCGCTGACTGCCGCAGCCCCGGAATGGCGAGCGCCCAGCGATTCCTCTCGCTTGAATGCCTCGATCGCGTGCTCCATTTGCGCAAACCCTAAATAAATCGCCCAAGAACCCTAAATTACTGTGGAAGGACGAATGACGGGCTAAGTACCCGTCACGCACGTCGAACTCTGACTATACTGCCTTCCCAGCGTTCGTGCCTTTAGTTTGATTTATTTTTCTCGACAAGACAGGGCGAGGGCAGCTTTACCCTAATAGAGCGAGAAAGAGCGGTGCTCTTCCATTGGCGATCGATCGATTCGCCAGGAGATTCCAGGTTTCAGCTCCTTTTCTCCCGATTCAATGTGTCAGGGCCGGAAATACAGGCGCGGCGCCAGAACCGGTGCCATTCCCGCCGGATCGAGGCATGGTTCCGCGGATCGCAGCTCTGGGACGCGAGAATGCAGGTGTGGAGGCTGGAATTTGGATCGCGCATGGTTCTTTTTCTTGTCGAGAACCCTAGGCGGCGTCCGGCAAGAGACGAAGTCCTCGCATGAGATACGCGCGAGCAGCTCATGGATTGCAGGGAATGCGGCCTTGCAAGGCGGATTCTTGTGAACAGCGGCAGCGATTTCTAGAGAGGATGTGGATTTTCTTTCTTCTTTTTCGAGCTCATGAGAATGCCGGAATCGCAGGAGCATGGTCGACAGGAGGATGGTTGCTATGGAAGTCCTCCAGGGAATGGCGTGGGGAAGACCTTCCCATCGGGAGCGCTATACACGGTTGATTCTTCCAGGGACGATCTGCCGCTCACTCGGCCGCAAACGCGGAGAGCTTGAGGAGCAGGGTGGTGCGCTCATCGATGCTTCCGTGTGGACGGCGACGAGCATGTCTGCGCGCTGTCAGCTCGTCGAGCCAGGGATCTGGGCAGGAGGAGGGGATGTTTTCAGGGAGCTGTGGATGTGGGGGGAAGGAATTGGGGATGGTGGTGGCACGAAGAAGCTCGACACTTCGTTTAAGAACAGATGCGTTTCTTCCGCGAGCGGTGAGATCACTGGTGGTGCTCGACGTCAGCAGATCGCTTGCGGTGTTCGTCATGCCGCATTGGTGACCAGGCAAGGAGAAGTTTTCTCTTGGGGTAGAAGGTGGTGGGAGGCTGGGACATGGTGTGGATGCCGACGTAGCTCACCCCAGCTGATCGACTCACTCGCTAGCTCCACCGTCCAGTACGTTGCTTGCGGCAGTACCCACTCTTGTGCGGTGACACAGTCAGGGATCTCTACACTTGGGGCGATGGAACTCATAACTTTGGACTTCTAGGACACGGTAACAGCATCAGCCACTGGACTCCAAAGCGAGTGGGTGGTCCTTGGAAGGGTACGTGTGTCGTCGGTTGCCTGTGGACCTTGGCATACAGTCTAGTGACTTCCACCGGTCAGCTTTTCAGCTTTGGCGATGGAACGTTTGGGGTGCTCGGGCATGGTGACAGGAAGAGTGCGTCGATGCCCAGAAAGTGGAGGTCGCTCAAGGGGCTCAAGACTCTCAGAGCTGCCTGTGGCCCTTGGCATACTGCGGCGGTGGTGGAGGTGATGAGTGAATACTCAACGCCGGTAGCTCGTTGTCCGGGAAGCTTTTTTGGGGGGGATGGAGACAAGAACAGGCCGGGCATGGTGATAAGGAGCAAAAGTTGGTTCCGACTTGCGTCGCTGCTCTCGTTGATCACAACTTTCGTCAAGTAGCGTGTGGCCACAGCCTTTACGGTGGCTCTAACGACAACAGGACACCTTTACACCATGGGAAGTGTATCCTACGGTCAGCTGGGAGATCCTCAGGCTACGGGAAGCTTCCTGGCGTTCTGAGGTTGGGCAGAACACTGATTGAGGAGGTTTTCTTGCGGAGCCTACCACGTTGCTGCGCTGACATCAAAGGTGACGTTTGTACGTGGGGAAAAGGGAGCAAATGGCAGGCTTGGACATGGTGATGCGGAGGACCGGGATGTGCCGTCACTGGTGGAAGCTCTCAGGGACAAGCAGGTGAAGAAAGTTTCGTGTGGATCGAGCTTTACGTCGGCAATCTGTCTCCACAAGTCTGGGGCCAGGGGTAGGGACAGGGAATTCCATGTGTTCGGGATGCAGGCAGCCTTTCGGCTTCACTAGGAAGAAAACACAATTGCTACAACTGTGGACTGCCTTACTGTCACTCATGCAGCTCGAAGAAGGCACTATACGCGTCGCAGGCCCCGAATCCACGGAAGCTACATCGAGTGTGCGACACTTGCTTCTTGAAATGAGCAGGAGCAGTGTGTCCGTGACTGCCCCGAAGGAAAACAGCGAGACGAGGTTCCTGAAAGTGCAGACCAAGGGGGGACCTGTTCAAGCAGACAGATGTCAAGACGACCAAGAGAAGTAAACGACCGGATTCTACTAGTCGGGTGTCACCGATGCCGAATGGTCTTCTGCAGTGGGGTGGTGTGAATGCCCCGGCTGCCTTCAACGCCTTCTTGGACGCAGCGAAGTCAATTCCACAGTCGAGAGTCGGCTCCAGAGCCCGTTTCACCTCTATCGAGAAGGCCCCAGTCCACCCAGGTCCGCGACTCCCATACCAACGGTGGGCGGCTTGACTCCAAAGCACGAGGTGGAGGTGAAGCTCAAAAACGAGAGCCTCATTCTGGAGATATCGAGACTTAAAGCTCAGGTGAAGAAAAAAAGTTTGCTTGGTTTTGTGTAGACTTTAACTCATCGTGTCTTTCCAGGTGGAGAAACTGACAAGACGTTGCGAGTCGCACGAGGAAGGAGCTACTCCACAGCTCAAGCAGATTCAAGATGCCTTTGCGGTCGCTGGTGCCGAGTCCGCGAAGTGTAAGGCTGCGAAGGAGGTGATCATGTCACTGACAGCACAAGTAAGAAAAAGCGAGGTCCTCGCAGCTATTGTCTCTTTTAATTCTCCATTACTTTCTTGGGTCCCACTCAAAGACCTGGCGGAGAGGATGCCCCAGGGAAGCTATCGAACGAGGCCAGAGCCTCCAAGCGCACCACTGCCGGAAGATGGTACTAGAAGCCATGGGAACGTTGTCTGCGACGTCCCTGCGAGGCTGTCCGACGTTGATACTTCCAGACTTCACGACCGGGCGGATGGCCGAGCTTCCAACTCGGCTACCAGTGAAAGTGGTGTGGAGGAATGGGTGGAACAAGACCAGCCGGGTGTACATAACTCTTGCGGCGTTACCCGGCGGTGGCAAAGACTTGAAACGTGTTAGATTCAGGTAAGCTTTTTCTCTTTTTGGTTTTGATCAAATTTCTTCGCTCGATCTTTCGTTTTTGCAGCCGCAAGAGATTCAGTGAGAGCAAGCAGAGATCTGGTGGCAAGAGAATCGACACCGAGTTTACGAGCACAGTATAACGTCCGAGGCAAAGTTCCTGGTCTCGCATGCCCAACAATGCCAGCACCATAAAGATTGACAATCTCCTGGAGATAATTTTGCTGCAAACCTTTTGGAATGGCACACAGCAATGGGCCATCTTTTCTTTGGCAGCACCACTCGAGAAAGTTTTGTAGATAAAGAACAAAAGATTTGTTAATATGATCCATTGTTCTAACCAATTGTTCTCCAAATGTTTATAAGGTGATAGATTGGAATGTGGTTATCTTCTATCGTAGTAGAATAGAAACCCTACAGGGATGGGAGCGCCATTCTAGCCGGAGCTCAAATCACAGCATTTCTCTCGTCAAGGTAGGCGCTAGGCCGAGTAGAAGCAATCAGAGGTTTCGTGAGGCCCGGGGTGGAGATTTTAGCTCTTCCCATTGCCACGCTCGACGCCTGGAGCTTCTTTCACTCAAGCCTCGTCTCTCAAGCACCAAATGCGAGAGTAAACAAAGTGGAGAGTGTAGAGATTCTTCTTTTCAACACAATGAGCAGGGAGAAGGAAAGTGTTTCGGCCGAGAATTCCTGGAAGCTTAGCATTTATGTGTGTGGAGTCACTGCTTACGACTATAGCCACATTGGTCACGCCAGGGTCTACGTTTTCTTCGATGTTCTTTACAGGTACTTTGGTCGTTTTTGTGTTTTTCCTCACAGTTGCATTTTTTGTTCGTTTTTGCTGGCAGATACTTCACATTCGTAGGATACGAGGTAACGTACGTGCGGAACTTCACAGATATTGATGACAAAGGTTTGTAAGTTTTTTCTTTCCCTACATTTCTTCAACAAGAAAAACAACTTAGTTTTTTTTTTTTTTTGTGCTGTTTAGATCATAAAACGAGCCAACGATCTTGGAGATGATCCCATCGAGTTAAGCAATCGCTTTTGCGACGAGTTCCACCGGGACATGGCTTCGCTACGATGTCTAGCACCGTCACTGGAGCCTCGAGTCTCCAGAAACATCGACCAGATCATTAAATGATCTCGCAGGTTAAGGATGAAAATCTTTCCGAGCTATCTTTGACACGCGAATTCGTGCGTTTGTAGATCCTGGAGAATGGATATGGATACGTTCTTGATAATGGCGACGTCTATTTCTCTCTAGACAAGTTCGTGCCCAGCGTTCCCGGATTGCTATGGTCGCTTGTCTGGCAGAAAAATCGATGATAATCGTGCTGGCGAGCAGGTTGCTGTCGACGACAGAAAGCTGAATCAGGAGACTTCGTGCTCCTGGAAGGCAAGTTTCTAAAAAACTCAAGAGTTTTCTTCTCTCTTCTCTCTTTTTTTTTCTCACAATGCCTTCTCGTTTTAGAGGCTCTAAAGATGGCGAGCCTTCTTGGGAGAGTCCATGGGAGCTGGGAGGCCGGGGTGGCATATCGAGTGTAGTGCCATGAGCGGTGCTACACTGGGAAGTCTCTTTCGACATTCATGGCGGAGGGAATGGATCTAATATTTCCACACCACGAGAATGAGATTGTCCAGAGCCGGGCAGCGTGTCACGAGAGCAATGTCACGTACTGGATGCACAATGGCTTTGTCACAGTGGACTCGGAGAAAGATGTCAAAGTCTCTTGGTAATTTCTTCACGATCCGCGAGGTAAAGGAGTGTTTTGTTTTCTCTTCTTCTTTGTTTTGATCGTGGAATGCAGATTTGATTAACTCGGCCTGGCTGTGGTTTTCGAGCTCTACATCCTCTGGCTCTGAGATGGTTTCTACTTTGCACACACTATCGATCTCCGATCAATTATTCGGAATCCCAGCTACAGAACGCTTCGCAACGTCTCTTCTATTTATACCAGGTGCTTGTTATTTCATGGTTCTTTACAGTACCAATGACTCACTTTGCCTTTCATTCTTCTTCGCTTATTTTGCAGACTTTGTTTGATGCAAAGAGATGCGTCGAGGTTCGCAAAGGAGGAGAAAAGCTACGTGGTTTCACCAGAAAAGCTGCCGAGAACGCGAAGGCTTTTGAGACTGTCCTGAGATCGTCTCTAGCAGACGTGACAAACACGCCTGTGACAATAGGAGCTCTCGGAGCCATTGAAGCTGATGAACGAGCTTCTACATTCTAAAAGTGTAAGCCAATCTCTATGTCTACCTTTTTGGTTTTCTTACTTGTTATGTTTCAGGTCGCAAAGATAAGAGTCGTTACTCGTCTCTGATCTTCTTCGTCTGGAAGTGGAACAAGCGCTGGAAGTTTTGGGATTTTCCGTGGCGGACTACTCACAGGCATTGTTCCTTCCTACTTGGTCTGCTAGATCTTAGAATAACACAACTCTTTTCTCTCAGGTTCTCGAAGAGCTTGAAGCAAGGCCTTGAAACAGGCTGGGTTGACAGAGGACGAGCTTCTGCTCCAAATTCACGAGCGAGCAATACCGCCAGAGCCTCAAGGATTTTGGAAAATCAGACGAAATCAGAGACAAGCTCTCGTCTCTGGGGATCTCTCATGGACGGAGGCGGGATGAAATGCTCTGGCGTCCCAGTGTGACAAGCGAAGAATGTTTCTAGAGATGGACGGCCCGGATGAAGTATCTGGCCGTGGTGACTAATTAAAGTATTCGTAGAATATTCTTTTGGGGCTTCAGAGAAAAAGAGAGAATGCAAGCGCTGCTCGTCCGCGTCGCGAGGACGACGACGGGCAGCTATGGGAATGCGTCTCGCCGATCGAAATTTACCCTGAATCACAGCGAATCTGGCGGCGTGGATGCGTTCTTCTTCGAAGCGGGGCGAGGCCCCGATCCAAGAAGGGGGACTACTGTGGTGGGTTTGTAGGGTTTTCGAACTTCTGATTCTTTGCTGCCAAATCTCAGGAAGGAGCTGGCGCACCGAGTTGCGGATTAAATCGTGGGACGATCTCACAAGCTGTGGTATGTTCTCTACTCGAGAGAACATGCTCATGT
>JAPFRF010000620.1:0-10234 GCA_029282475.1 Phrynocephalus forsythii | reverse complement strand
CATACTACTAATAATAGAAATTTAATTTTTATTTTTTTTTTTGGGTTGGGTATTTTCCAAATATATTCATATTTCAGAATAATAATTTGTATCTAATATTTTATTAATGAATATTTATTCTTACTTTTGCCTAGAATATATTTTGTTCTAAATATTTATATTATCAAGTTTTACAAGAATTGATTTTTATATTCACTTAGCATTTGTTGGGCATAATTCCCTTAATTCTTCTTTTAAAGTGAAATACAATTTTTTTTTACTATTTTAATTTAGTTTTTAATATAACAAAAGTATAACAATCAAAACAAATTTTGCTAACTGGGGTATATACTAGGCAAGTGCTAGTTAAAGGATGAGATTATAGTATCCATTGTTATTGAAAATATCTCTCCCTGGATTAAATTAATTCGTTGAATTGAGTAAACTAAAGCATGGCAATCGTGCATTAGCTTGTGGATGACGTGCAACAACCTAAGAAAACCATCAAAACTGGGAGATTACAAATTTCTATCTATCTATCGAAAGTCTGCTTTGGCTGGGACCTTGGGAGGGACTGGCTTTTTCAACAGTAGCCTTAAGAGCGGCTTTCCACGACAGCATAGACTTTGTCTGGCATTTTATCCGTTGGGATCTACGCACAGAAACACCAAGTCAGCAGAAAACAATGACGTATCCTTACCGTTTTCACAGCCTTTGGCAACGATTTCCTGTAGTCAATCACGGGCTTCGATTCGGCCAGGAACGTCTCAAAGCGCTTCTTGATCGTCTCAATGTTGTCGTCTGCCCGGCCAGAGGTTTTCCACGTTGCAAAAGCCGCTTCTCCATAAGCTCGAGTGAGCAGTCCAAGCACAAAAACCACGTCTGGCTTGCCAACCTGTGACAAAAGAAAACTTTGAGCAGCAGAAACGCATAGGAAAACGAAGTCACATAACCTTGGCTTCAAACTCATGGGCCTGATCCACAGCACGGGAAAACCATCAATGAGAAACCTCTTGCACTTGGCTTTCCCCATTGCTTGCTGATGAGATTGATGGTCACGTCCAGAGGCACTAGCTTTCCTTTCCTTCATCAAAGTGTCGCATTGCTTGCCAAGCTCGGAGCCCGACGCCACCTCTGCCCGCAACAAATCTCCTGTCGATAAGTGCGAGTAGCCAAAGTCTCTGACCTGTGAAAAAGAAGGAAAAAGCAGAAAACTGTGCTTCAGTCATCCTTTAGCTAAATTTTTCTGTCTACTTGCCATTCGCTCGCACTGAGTTCCTTTGCCACAGCCAAGGGCCACCTGAAACAAAGAAAGCCAAAGGAAAAGATTGAGAAAAAAATGCTATCTGAGAACAAGGAAAGGAATGAGGAGAAGTACTTCAGAACGAAAATAATGGTGCGTCTCTTACAGTTGTGTTGTCTGTGGTCGAATCCTGTAAGAACAGGCGCGAACTTTGCAACAAGACCATACTGATCCTTGAGAAGTTGCGCAATGTACTCAAAGACTTCGGTCGGGGACATGGCGGAAGAGACCTGCACACACAGTTTTCAAGTCGGTATAAAGAAATTTTAGAGTGTCAACTCTCTCACCGTCTTCAAAAGATTTGGAACCTTCTCATAGAACCTGACAACTGGAAACGATTCCTTGCGGTAAGTTTCAAACCTTTTCTTGATGGTCTCCATGTTGTCGTCGCTGCGTCCGCTTGTTTCACCACGCTTCAAGAGCCGCTCTTTGCATGACTTTGAATGGACATTCAAGATATCACCAGATTTGGCTTTCCAATCTGCTCAAAACGAGATCAGAACATGATAGAAAATAATTCAAAGAATGTGACAAATGCTGTACCTTTTTCTCGAAGAGCTGCGCCTGATCCACAGATCGAGGAAATCCATCGATAAGAAAATGCTTGTGTTCGGATTTCTCATGGCCGCTTTTAAGAGATTATGGAATCTCCGGATGGCACAAGCTTCCCTTCTGCCATAAGTTCTTCGCAGCTGATTCCAATCTGTGTCTTGTTTTATTTCATCCTCAAAAGCTCGCCAGCGGAGAGAGATGAACAAATCCGTAGTTTTAAATGTTTTCCTCACACTGTGTCCCTTCCCATATCCCGGCCACCTAGAAAACAATTCCAACACTTAGTTTACTCGATATTCTGCGAGGGGAAAAAAAAAAAAAAAAACACGAAGTGTTTTTGAAGTACCTAAGACAAAAACCGTGAGGCGCGTTGGTGCTCTACTCCTGGGAAACGAGGAAGAAAGATGAAAACTTTCGTTTTGTAAGTTCCAAAGCTCTCACCCGAGAGGTATCCCATGCTGAGAAATCCTTGCGCTTCATCTTGTACTTCCGCGGTGGAACCGGCTTGAGGAGGCAGCCACAGCACTGCGGCGAATAGTGCCACGGCTCAAAGCTTCTTCCCGGAGAACGAGACCGAGACCGCGATTTACTTTCGGTTGGCGAGCGAGAGCGAGAACGGCCCGATCGCGAGCACCAGCTGGAGACTGAGAACGTCCCCTGAGAAACCTCTTGAGAAGTCGACAGGACGATCTTCTTCCACTGCGTCCTCGAGCAGCATTTGGAGCCTCCCTCCTCCTCCTTTCGAGGGACCGCAACCATCCTTGTAAAGCTGAGAAGCTAATGCTATAGTAGAAGAAGAAGAAACACCGAGAGAAACCAGTTTTTCACTTCTCTCGTGATCTTTCCTTCTCTTTCTCCTTGTTCTTCCTTTATCTCGGCACTGCTTTGCTTGAAATGATCTACGAGTGCTTGCACTAAAGGCCTTCTCTCGGCATTCGCCACGAAAAGACGAGCCCAGTATGCCCTTGCCGAGCTCTGCTGCTCACATTGCTTGCCTACAACACTCCTTATCCATCTTTCCCACACTGTCAGGCCATCGCTGGCACCGCGAGTGCCCGTCGGACAATCCATCCAACACGCGTAAGCTCGGTTTGCTCGATTTCTCGAAGGTGCCATAGCAGCGCCCTCCAGAAACGCTGCGATTCCTAGATTCTGTCTCACAAACCTGGCAATGCAGTGCTCTCGCCATCCCAGAAATTAGGGGCAAAGTGGCCCTAGAGACATGCGCCTATTGGAGCAAGGACACGTAAGCACGTTGTGCTGAGTCATCGCGCCACGTCGTAATATCTGAGGTTTTTGCGTTGTGTGGCTATGGCGGTAGTGGCGCCACTGCACAGCCCTTCTTGTCTCCATGGAGCGGCGCCAGCAGCGCTAACGCGGCGCCACTGCGCGAGAGAGATTCAGCGTGATTGTGGCAGCCGTGAGAGCAGTCCGAGCAGCTCTCCGGCAATCCGGACTGGGCGATCTGTCTCGACAAGGTGAGATATTTGGGAAGAATGCGGCTCTTGGATCGATTCTCTGGTGTTGGCCACGCAGGTTCCAGTGCCGCAAATCCGAAATTTCTCCATAATCAATCGCGCACATCGACCATGGCAAATCGACCCTGGCGGACAAGCTCTTGCATCTGACTGGAACCGTGGAGGTTCGAGACATGAAGGAACAGTTCTGATAATATGGATCTCGAGAGAGAACGAGGGATTACTATCAAGCTCCAGTCAGTTTCTTCATAGAAATCTCTAGTTTCGTGTCTTTAATCTGGAAGGAGACTTACAGACAGCAAGAATGCGATATATTAGCGAGGACTCTTTGCCATACTGCCTCAATCTCATAGACACTCCTGGTCACGTCGATTTTTCTTACGAGGTATTGATCTTTTGGTTTGTTGTTTTCGTGTGACTCTTCCATTTGTGAAGGTCTCGAGGTCACTAGCTGCTTGCGAAAGACACTTTTAGTTGTGGATGCCTCTCAAGTAAGTGTTTGCTTTGATTCTATGTTTTTTCTAGCGCTTTATGCGAACACTTCTTGCAGGGGTGGAAGCTCAGACTCTCGCAAATGTGTATCTAGGCCCTCGAAAACAATTTTGGAGATAATACCTGTGAGTATAGCAGTTGCGCTCTTGTGTTCAATGCAGCAAACTAATTCGCTGTATTGCAGGTTTTAAACAAGATAGATCTTCCTGAGCTGATCCCGACCGCGTTCGCCGGGAGATCGAAGAGGTCAGGTTCAAGCTTGATTTGTGGCTAAATTTGGATTTTCAGATAGTAGGCTTAGATTGTACAGACGCAATTTTGTGCTCAGCAAGGTAACCTTTTTCCGTTCTTGTAAAGTTTCTTCGAGCATGTTTTTGGCCTTACTCAGGAAGGGATAGGTATTTATGAAATTTTAGAAGTGCCGTGAAAAAATTCCCCGCCGAAGGATACAACCGCTGACCCTCTTAGAGCTCTCATTTTGACAGGTTGAAAATGGTTTTTCTCCTTCTCGCACGCTGTGTAACACTACATTTTTTTGCAGTTACTACGATCCCTACCGCGGCGTCATCGTGTACTTTAGAGTCGTAGATGGAGCTTGCGTCGAGGAGAATCAGTAAGGTGATGGCTGAGTGGAAAGGTGGGTATTTTTCGCGGCATGCAGCTGCTCGGAACGTATTTGGCATGCAGGAATACCAGGTTGATGAAATCGGAGTATTGTCGCCTTCACAAATGCCCGTGCAGCAGCTAAAACGCAGGAGAGGTACGCAACTTCAAAACACATTTTGTCTTGACGATGTTTCTTTGTAAAGGTGGGGTATCTTGCGGCGTCAATTCGCTCAGTCGTTGATGCAAGGGTTGGAGATACCATTACAAGTTCTTCCAGAAAAGCTGAAAAGGCGCTTCCTGGATATCAGCAGGCAACTCCAATGGTTTCTGTGGACTCTTTCCTATTGATGCAGATCAGTAAGTCTACTTGTTGCACTAATGGAAATACCTGAACTCGTCCTGTTTCAACAGGTTTCCCGAGTTAAAGAGAAGCACTGGGGAAATTGCAGCTAAATGATGTTGCTTTAAGAGTATGGCCTCGATGCTAAGTCGCCACCTATTAAACACTGATGCCATTGTATCTAGAATTCTGCAGTTTGAACCGGAAAGTTCGAGTGCAATGGGATTTGGATTTCGATGTGGATTTCTTGGCCTTTTTGCACATGGAAATAGTACAGGTAATAATTGGCGCATTTTCATTCTTTTTTCTTAAGCTGGCATGAAACGCTTACAGGAAAGACTTGAAAGGGAGTACAATTTAAATTTGATTACAACCGCACCAAGTGTTGTGTACAAAATTGAACGGCTTGACGGAGAAACTGTAAGTACCGTTTTTCTTGGTAAAACCGTGATGATATCTTGATTGCTAGGTTGAATGCTCGAATCCTTCGGAACTCCTGAAAATCGCAAATGTATTTCGGAGCCTTATGTGAAGGTGGGCACAATTGTATATGGCTTTTGCAAAAGTTTACACTTTTAAGATCCAGATTGATCTGATAACACCGAAAGAGTTGCATTGGCACTCTGATGGAGCTCGCACAAGAAAGGCGTGGAGAATTCAGAGAGATGAATTATATCACTGAAAACCGTGCCTGTGTTGTTTATGATCTTCCACTCTGGCTGAGGTACAGTACTCTCAAGCATTTGCTTCTGCTTGAATGCTTTTAACCTTTTGGTAGATGGTTGGAGATTTCTTTGATCAATTGAAGTCACGTAGCAAGGGCTATGCGAGCATGGAGTACTCCATTACCGGGTAGATCAAAAAGCTCTTCGTAGGCTGGTACTGAATCATACGCGTTTAATCATGCAGATATCGCGTGAGTGATCTTGTCAAACTTGACGCAGAATCAATGGGGGAGCCTGTGAGCCGCTATCGGCAATCGTTCACAAAGATAAGGTATTTGTTCACTGTTTCTACTCAGCATAGCAACTTAATCTCTCCGCTTCGACAGGCGTACACCATAGGACGGGCTCTGACGGAGAAACTCAAAAGTTTGATTCCCCGCCAGCTCTTCAAAATACCAATTCAGGTGTCACCTCTTTCATTTTCCGTATTCTACAAAAACACCAACCTGAGATCTCTACAGGCGTGCCTTGGGTCTAGAGTCATTGCCAGTGAACAAATCTCAGCCATGCGCAAAGACGTGCTGGCCAGGAGTGCTACGGTCTGTGCTCTCTTTTCAGCTCTTTGTACAGCTCTCAAAATCTTCCAATGCTGCAGGAGGAGACATAACGAGGAAGAAGAAGCTGTTGAAGAAACAAGGTAAGCAGATAAGCCACTTGATACACAACTCCCACTTGTTCGATGCAGGCCGAAGGCAAGAAACGAATGAAATCGGTGGGAAGAGTGGAGGTTCCCAAGACGCGTTCATGGCAGTGTTAAGGCTTGAGAAAGATGTGGTTTAATTGTAAGAGGTACAAAGAACAAGGTACTCGAGGTGTTTCTCTCGAATTAAAGCCAGAAATGGCCTACACAAGCGTGCAATCTAGTGGACTAATCTTCTGGGAGATGTATTTTGCCCGCAATCTCTGCAATAAGCTCTTTCTAAAAAAGAACTTAAAACAGCGTTTGGCGCCAGTTTTATGGAATTAGGCTCTTGCAAATACTCATCTCGAATCACTGCTAGATTATTCTTTTTTTTGTTTCTTTTCTTGAGCAGCCAAAAGAGCCCAGCAGCTGCGGCAGCTACTTGTCCGCGTTTTGAGCCACATCAGTCCCAGCCAGGTAACTCATCCATCTAAATGCCTATCGATTCATTCTTCTTCCAGTAGAAATGGTTGGAGAGCAATGGGCTAGAGGTGTCCACTGCTTGCATGATGGAGCTCTTGCGCTCATATTATTTCCCCAACATGGATGCATAAGAAGGAAATATTTTTTTCTACTCTTTTCGCTTGGATTCAATAGCTCCCCTAATGCAGGATATCATTTCGTCAAGGTCTATCTTCCGGGAGCAGAGACGTGATTTATCCTTTGCTCCTCATGGCTGCTTCTCAGGTCATTTTCATCTAAACAGAAAAAAGTGAGTTTTGTTTTTCTTCCTTTCTCATACTTTACTGATGGCTGCTTGGCTATTGTTTTCAGATTGTGGTGTTTAAAGAAGCACGTATACTTGTCACACTTTCTAAGTGAAGTGGAGATTCCTGGAGAGCTTCTCTTGGACGAGGGCTGCAACATCTGGCAAGTGCAATGCGGAGCTCCTGAGGTCATTTCAAGGCCAGCTGGCTTTTGCCTGCAAAGCCCAGGAAGCGCAGACGGACAAAGACGTGGTCTCTTTGCGAGAAAAACGTCCACAAACTAGAAGCCGAGAAAGAACACATGTCAACAAAGGTCTCCAAATTGCGAGCCAAGCTCCAAGTAAGTCGTTCACATCTGGTTTCTTTGTCCTCTTTCCATGAACTTGGCAAACGATGTATAGGAACCAAAGCGAGCTTTAGCTACCGAGTCAGGTAGAGATCTAAGTTCCTTTCAAAATGGTCTATTGATTGGAACAATATCCGCCCAGGAAGCACGGGAAAGCACTGCTCAAGCTCGAGTACATGTCCTAGTGAACACCACCTCCCTCATGAGCGAAAGAATTGCTCAGGAAATATCAGTGCTGGCCGCTATTCCTGTTGATTTACTCCTGTCTCTTGCACTCTTTTCAGGAGTTGGCAGAAAAACAGCGACACCAGACGCCCTCGACAAAGTTTTGAATGATCCCAACTACAACGATGACAAAATCTTGCGAGTTCCTTTTCTTTGTTGCAATGGAGGTGCTTTCAACACAGGCAAAGCTTGTATCAGCAAACAACGAGCTCAAATCTCTGAGAAAACGGAAACGAGCTCCCCCAACGGAGACTATGTTATATTCGTAAACTGGTGTTGGCATGAAAAAGACTGTACTAAAAACAAGCCATGGGGCATTTAGTAGAATAATCTACGTATAAATTGGATATGAAACGGTATATTCCTTATGTGAAATTGATTACGATGAAATTGAATTAGATTTTTGAAGGATATTCCTAGAATCTAATGGCCATTATGTGGGGATCATGGCCATGTAAATGGCCCCTTATCCATCCATAACCATTTAATTAGACCCATTTATTGTTTCAAAATATTTCTAACTATAAGCCTTGAATTTTTTTCCTGATTCCTGTGTGCCTTTTCTAATTTCAATTGATTAAAGCTTTTGCAATACTATTACAATTTAGCAAGGGCTGAGGAGCTCAAATAAAGTGATTAACTTCATATATTTCAACTATCAATAACATTGGACGCTCATTCTAGAGCAGTGCAAGAAATTTTATGGAATTCCATTGTTTCATGGGGAAGTTAATATAACTATTTGAGATTTCAAAATGCTTAGATACTTAATTATTATTTTT
Organism: Phrynocephalus forsythii; assembly: GCA_029282475.1. Classification (NCBI taxonomy): domain Eukaryota; kingdom Metazoa; phylum Chordata; class Lepidosauria; order Squamata; family Agamidae; genus Phrynocephalus; species Phrynocephalus forsythii. The sequence goes on along the minus strand of JAPFRF010000620.1, from coordinate 2,017 downwards.
ATTTGGAAGAATGGGCCAAAATTTCCCACTATATGCTATGTATAGAAGAAGGACAGAAATTTATCGAGATTGGAAGATAGTTATACCTCTTGTAAATCATATTATTTATAAAGCTGCCTGAAAGAGGTTTATGTTTCGAAGATAGTTATACCTCTTGTAAATCATATTATTTACAAGGCCACTTGAAGGAGGTTTATATAAAGATGTTTTATATCGTAAACTGTGTAGTTGACATGTATTCCAAATGTAGAAGCTTTGTGGACACATACATGGGCTTGGACAACATTCATACGTGTATTTGGGACTATGTTTCATGGAACACTATACTTTTCAGGTATGTTAAAAGTGGTGAAGGCCACTTAACTCTCATACTAGTTTATAGATGTATATTTTTCAGATAAGATTGTTACCTTCTATGATTTGCTATATGATTCTAAACACATTGCTCAAATCTATACTTCATGTTTGGCTAATCTCCCAATCTAGGAATATAATTATGCTTTATTATATTTTATTTGTGAATCAATAATATTAATACATAGTTGGTGATAACATTTGAATTCCACTACTTAAAATTAAAATACACCTTAAAGAACAAATAAATTTTAAAGAATTCATAACTAAGCTAGATGGAGAATGGTCATTTGCAACTTTTCAAGAGCTCTTCTAATGACTAGAGTTGCCATACATAGTGTTGTTGCAATGTAGTCTATGAGTGGGATGTCTTTTTATATTTGCTAGTGCATAATATTAATAAATTCAAGAGTAAAAGGTATTATTCATCTAGATTTAGCCTATATAATAGAGTGAAAATGCTTTGATTCTGGATTGTTCAAAACAAAAAGATAAAAAAGATAAAACTAAATACTTGTGGCAAAGTAACACCTTCAACACTGCATAGAAATTATCTAAGCAAGAGTTCAATATCTTTATTTCTTTAATGCTAGGAAACTAAAATTATGTGTGTGAAAAAAATAAAAATGTGTGTGTGTGTATATATATATATAAGAAATTTAAAATTTAAAAAGATTTGAGTAGATATTTTGTATTTGGTTTTGTGTTGAAGTGCCACTGATAAAAGGTGAAGCTTGGGAGGTCTATATTCTACTCTCTCCACATTGTTGAAGCCTTTAGTGTGATTGCTTCTAATCTATTTTGATAGCAAAATTTATAAACAACATGTGCATAAATGTTAAAAATTACATATTAATGCTTTGTAGTTGATAACTTCGTAAAAGATGATGTTATGTGTAGCACCACAAATCATAGCATGGACATAAAATCCATATGATATTAGTTTACATTATACTGCTAGAGTAAAGCATGACAGAAATAAGTTTAAAGTGAGCCTTATAAGGTCTTGTATAGCTAAAGCTTTGCAAATTTGACATTGACTAAAATAATATTGACAACTTGAGTGGCCATTTACAATCTGTATCACTGTGACTCATGGCAATATAGTGAGGATATGATGAAACACCTCTAATGATGGTATCTTACTCTTCAATTTACAATGAACCTCATATATTTATACAATGTTAGATTTGAAATCTGTAAATATGATGCTAAGTAATCCATTGTCTTGGTCTCACAAATGCATCCACAAATAAAAGCAATTGGATTGCTAAAACATCTAGAAACCAAGGAATGTTAGAATTCTTATAATCATATATTTAATAATTTACTCTAAACATGAAATTATATACCTCTGTGTATTGCTCTTTGTTATCACTCTCAAATGTTCAAGAAGTCTAAATCATATGGGATAGACTGTCCACTTATACCATCTTGCTCTTCTATGAGACCTAACAAAAATCTCAAGCAAAAAAATGTCGTTATCTATAATAAAGAAGAAATTGATAATAGAAATTTACTCATGTTTCTTAAGCTTCATTGGCGTATGCTATATGTCAAAACCTCCTTACAAATCCTGTCATCAAAAGAAAATAAAACCATCTAACTATTTTAAATATAAATTACCTTTTATGCCCTAGATTTTTTTGTACCAATACCCATG
>JAPFRF010000427.1:0-10384 GCA_029282475.1 Phrynocephalus forsythii | reverse complement strand
TCTTTGAGTAATAATAGAAAAATAAAACACTATATATTGGAAAATAAGTCTCAATACTTTTAACTTTATGATTACAATTAAACTTATTATTTATAACATATTGTTTTACTTGACCACATTTGAATAGAAGGTTTATCATCTTTATATAAAATTACATTACAATCTAATTGTAGAATAAGCATTGATGGGCTCACACAATTAAATTTTTACAATAAGTTCCAGTTGCATATAATGGTTTCAAAATCAAATGCTGAATATAAAACAAAATTTCCATCTTCTTGCAATCTGAATTTACAATCAAAACTTTCTCCATATGTTTTAGTATTCATAAAACTATATTTTTTTGTAATATAAAACACTATTACAATCTTGTTGTACTAAAAACACATATGCTTTATAAAAGATGTACTAAAAATTCACCAGCATTAAGTGTGGCAATAAACAAACCTTTATATCCACTAAATAATCTATTTTTAAGAAATTACAAAATTTATATGGAATTGAAAGTGCATTAATATTATAACGAGGAGTTATTCTAATAGTATATCCACGGATTTGATATAATATTAAAAAAATACCAATATCATGTTGAACAATAATACTCATAAAATATGATGCTCTTGCATTTTGGATAGAAGCATAAGTTTGTCTAGCAACTCTTAACAGTACATCTCTAGTATTATCATTGTTAATCTGATGAATACCATTATTGTCTAATGGACAATTTATACTAGCAGATATAATAACAAATAATATATCTATTGTTAATGTTGTACCTTCTACAATGTCTCCAATAATGAATGTATGAAATGCAGAATGCTCTGGTGTAGTTCCACCTGAAGGTAATGATTCAGTTATGAAATGAAAAAAAGAAGTAATTATCATATTCATATTTATTTGCTTTGGCATTGCTCCATTATTTCCATAATTGTCATAATGAAACTCCTTCTGAGAATAAGCTACATAAATATATACGAGTAAAGAACTATAACAATATATATATATTTCATGAGAAAAAATTGTGTGAATGTTTTTAGCTAAAACTAAAGATTAAACTCTAAATATTTATAATTATAGTTTATACTTATGTTTTTACAATTTTGGTCTGATTTACTTAAATAAATAAATTGATGCTATATATTAATATTAATTTTTGGTTAATAACAAAGTAGTCACTTTATTTAAAGTTGATTAACATTATTCATTAATTTTGAGTTAGAAATGTTTGATGTTGAAAGCTTATAATATTATTAAATCTTTATTTCAAAGAATCTAATTTGAGAATATTAATTTAAATATGAATTTTAAAAAGAAAGGCATGTCTTTTATGCAAAATAAATGTAGTCCTTACATATCAGAGTTTAACATAATAAATTATTTTTCTGTATTGTGCTGTTTTCTTTGGTTTACAAACTGGAAATTTGTTTGTATTGTATATTGGTATATTGTATATTGTATTATATATTTATTATTATAAATTAATATTTGTTTTGTAGAGCCATATTTATGTCATAAAGTATTAATATTATAAATTTAGAATTATAATTAAAATTTGGTTTGTAGAGCCACATTTATGTCATAAAAGTTCTCAGTGTTAGAAAAAATTCCCTCTCCATCTGTCTCTTTATTTTGTTCATGGATTTAGGCTATAGTTATGACAATGACAGACATCACACTAATGATCCCAAAAAAGTTAGTTGTATCTTCTATTGATGCAATTCATCCATAACAATAGCCAACATATGAAATCAAGCTCAGTCTTAAAGTTAAAGTAAATATTCTTAAAAATTAAGAACCACTGGATTGATAAAAAATAATAACCCTTATGCATCCTAAAACAAGATTAAAGTTACAATTGCATTTAGCGAGGATGTTCAACACAAGTTTGATTTAGAGATAACTGATCAAGTATAGAACTTAATAAGATTCTAATGGCATATACACTGAATTTGCAGATGGCTTAACAAAAACAAAGAAGTTTGCCAATGAGCATTATCAATTCTGGAAATAAAAAGTGGAAGATTTCATCTTTGTGTGAACAATCTTTCCATTGAGTGAGTAGTAGAACACTTTAATGCTTTGTAGTAGTGGTAAAAAAGTGATAACTTTTTTATAGATATGTTACTCCATATTAAGTGTTATAGTGCATTGATAAGATGGCTTATTGGATACAATAGCCAATTGAAGTGAAACTCATCAAATGTTTTTATATTAGGTAGTTAAATGTAGAGTGAAGAACCTAATGATTCCTTGATATACACAACTATAGTTATGATGCATCATATAGCTTAAATATGGTTCTCTAGAAAGGTTGATCATTTATATAACTTGTCCTTAGGGACAATTTGTTGTTGGGGTTGGGATTGGAGTTGGAGGAAGGAATTGTTAAGTGTTAGCTAATTAACAAGTCAAGAGTCATCTCACCTTAAGGGCTTATAATGGCCTTTGGGGTGGTTAGGTGGTAAGGAATTTGTTTCTCTAAGATTGTGCCATCCATTTATAAATGGTCATTTTTAACAACACACTTTAGCATCCTTAGAATGCATCAAAATATGGGGAACACCATCCCCAAATGTTCCTTCTTGGTCCTTATCAAGTCTCTTTTTGTCCATGGTAGTGCTCACCAAGATTGCCAATAAACTAGAGCTCGAAAATTTGATCATTAAATCCCATTAACTTCTGAGACTTCCTCACCACATAACCACATCTTTAATCATTAAGCAAAATAACCATTGCTCTTCCTTTCCAAAGTTTGAAATTTTATACCTAGAGTGAGATTTTGATAAGCCATATAAGGTATCTAAGTAGGTATTGCCACACACTTGGATTGGGAGCATCAACAACTTGATTTCTTGGGGAGTTAAAGTTAACTCTTGAACACTTCACTAAATCATCCCACTTTATCCATCCATGTTCACTTTAGCCTTGGACTGACTAATTGTTATATCATCACCCACTACATATACATAGCCTTCCTAGGTCAAACTAGCCTTTCTTAGCCTATTGGTTCCACAAAAGTCCTCTTCCTTACTACCCAATAGGGTCTAGGAAAACAATCACTTTATGCTTTCACTCTCGGACTTGGACTTGGACTTAGACTTGGATTTGTTCTTAGTCTTGGTCTCAGTCTTAGTCTCAATGTTAGACTCCATCTCAAACTCAGTCTTGGACTCCATTTTTGGATTTGATCTCGAACTCCATTTCAAACTTCATATAAAACTTGGTCTTGGACTTGGTCTCCTCAGTCTTGGACTTTGGTTTCAAATTTGATCTCGGACTCAATCTTGAGGGGATGGTTTAAAGTTGAGTTGAGCTCAATTTCAGCACAAGTCAACTCAAGTGAACATGGTCAAGTAGAAGTCTTACAAAGGAAATCTAAATTGAACAAATAAAGGTTCTAGTGAACTTTAAAATATTGAAATATATAAATATTTGAGATAAAAGTTTCTATAATATTGAGTTGTTTAAAAAGATAAAGTTTATGAGAACCTATCTTTTTTTAAAGCTATATTATTTTACTATAACTATTTTTATAGTTGTCATATTTTGATTTGACTATTTAATATTTTGAATACTTTTACAGCTATTTCTTCATTCAAAAGATGTTTTTAGGGTTCTTGAGAAGATGGGAAGTAAGGAAAATAAAATATCTATGATTAAGAGTTGTAATGCAAAGGAATGTGAGAATGTTAACATTTCACTACCATAATCTTTATATTACACTTTTGGTCCTCATTACCCATTTGGGAATGTAAAATCATTATCATGATTGATAAAAATGCTTTTGTTACTTTGGAAATAACAATCTAGAGTAAAAGAAATGAAGAAATGAACAGCACGGTGGAAAAGCACTAAGAAATCTACTTCCATGACATTTAAAATTTACATATTAATTTATATCAAAACTCTATTGCCTGCCTATATTGCAGTCCTCCCATATGAAAAGATTAAGGTATATTTTTGCAATGAATCCTCAATAAGAGTTTTTGGGAGTTTTTGTGAATAATAATAAAAGAAATCAAAATCTTTTGAAAGACTCACATTAAAGAATCAACTTTATCTACATTTCCAAAAATAAAAGGCAATCTTATATAAGAGAATAGCAGCATGCCAATGTGCCCTACCACTATAATGTGGTCTATATTTGTCTGCAATCTATTCCCTAGAGATTTAGCATGTGTAGAAAAAAATATATGTGTAGAAAATAAGATTTCATAAGAATGATAGAGCATGTGTATACATGATAATCTAGAATTCTATAAGCTCTTATGTTTATAAGTAAACTATGATTATAAAGCCCCATTTCTAAGACTGATTATTCAAGAATTTTATTAATGTCATAATAAATAAACCTCATTCCCAAGACTAAAACTTAGTATATAAACTATGTAGAAAAGTTATAGTCATTGTAGTTTTTGTTCTCCTTGATATCAACTTCCACCTTCATCCCCAAATTCTACCATCACTCCACCTTCACCTCCACATAACAATTTTCGTTCTTAAGAGCTCTAATGAAGTTGAACTAGAGCTCCTATATGAAATTCTAGATCATACTACTAGAGAGGATTGCCCCAAGCTCCTTGGAAGTCTATATTGAAATGGCTAGAAGGAAAGTCATTACTACTTGTCCATCCCCAACATTTTTCAAGAGCAATGCCATATGTTTTTGCAAGATCTTGCTTCTGACATAGTAAGACTACTTGAAAGCACAGAACATTATTACATTCAGTGTTCAATATGCTTACTTTTTTGGACAAAACAAATGGCTATATAGGTTTACAAATTTTTCTTAAACACTATAGCAATTGCTCAACAACAGGTCTAGAAAATCTGCATATGTAGATGTATAATAGATTCAAGAATGAGTTACAAACACATACCCACTATTGCTTCATGGTGAGGAACAACATCCCTTTGGGAAACACTACATTGACTAATGCAAAATATGGGGTTTTAGGCCACCCTATAGTGGAATATAAGATGTAAATTACTTTACTATACTATAGTATTGTCACTTTTAAAAGAAAAATATAATAAAATGATATTAGTTAAAGGTAACTTACTTTGTTCTAGAAGGTGCTATCATTTCATATAAATTTGTTTACAAGATGTTGAAGGAGGAGATGGCAACACACAAGCGCTATAAAGTGATAGTGACATATGAGAATGATAATTTGCAATTATGATATTCGACATTGGATATCTATTATCACTGACATCCGACACTTTTAGAGACATTTGACATATAACAAGCGTCTCATTTCATATAAGGATGCAATTAACTTTCTTCTACCTCATCATCAATATATTGATTTCTTTTATGTTTCTTCTACATTGGTATTGTGGGATTGGTATTGTGGGAAGATTCACCTTGCATTTGTTGAGCTATGGCTTCTGTATAATCAAGGAGACTTCCAAAGCCTTCAATTCTAGAAACTTCCAGGTGATTATGATCTATAAAACAGAACTAAACATGTATTGAAATCTTAATAAACATAATTTACCTCTCGATGTTGGAGGCAACTCACAAAAAACTTTGAGCTAGCATTTAAAGAAATGATGTTCTTCAATAGCAAACACCAACCTACCAAAGTTATATACTACTTCCACCATAAAATACTACCTATTGTGCAATCAATCACAATACCATCTAGTGGGCAATAAAGCTTAAGAAAAACTTGCATCGCTGATGGAGTTTGAAATTGATACCTGAAATGTGTTGTGGATATGCTCATCGACAAGGTTGGGAACCATAATGTTAGTGAAATTGTCATACCCAGGAAAAGTCATGCTGCATATTTGCTATCATGAAACCCATTATGTGTGTTTCTGCAGAAGGCATGATAGGTCCACATCATAACCTAAAAAATAAGAAAGTTTAGAAATTAGATAAAAATATAAAATATGTACTCACCTTTTCAGGCTTCCTTGGGCGCCCTAGTATCGACGCTAATAGGATCCATGATGCACCCGAAAAGAATGACTTGAAATGAACTTCGCTACACACATCATAAGCTCATACATTCGGTTGAGGTCGTTCAATAGAATGAAAATAACATGGCTAGCTTTTTGAGCATAAGTGCTTTAGACAAGAGGAATGTATTGCGCATATGGTCAGGTGTGAAAAGTTCTAATCCTCAACTTTTCCATTAATATCTAAAAGACCATCCGAAAGTCGAAGAGAATGAAGTCTGCAACTAGGAGCAAAGGCCTTTGTATCTTTCGGCACCAATGATTGAACTAACACTATATATCCATGTTTATATTGTCTTCCATAAAGATGTTAGCAATCTATTGTAAGAGCCAATGAAGACACCCCACAATGCCTCGTTGTGTTATTGGGGAAATAAGACAAACTTATAAAAGAGCTAAGTGAATGAAAAAAGCAATGAATAATATGCTACTATCATATGGCATATTGTCAATGAGAGTTTCTCCAACTCCTCTTTCAGCGAGCATCTCGCCGAGCTAGAATGAAATTACTATTAATAGTCATTGCTGCAAAAAACATTACCACCTTTAGTTTGTAAAATTCACTTTGGCTTACCTTGAGGTCGACGTGATATTCTGTGAACCACTTGATCATCATTATTTATTGGTGGAACATTATCTAGATCTTGCCATTTGATGGTTGAAATCAAGTAAATGCAAAACAAGTTTGAAAGAGTAAGAAAGGAATCGCTTGCCTATTCGCTGAAGTAGAGTTGTTGAAGATTTCTAGATGATCCCTACTCCACTGAAGACCCCCAGCTAAAAACAAAACCATGGGCAGTGTGGGAAAGTTTAATAGAGAGAATGCCAAACTGTGTGATCCATTGTGCTGTTTGCTTTGGTTTGCTAACCAAAGTTGTTTGTATTGTATATTGGTTTCCACGTATACATAAATATTAATATTATATATTTAGAATTATAAACTGATATTCGGTTTGTAGAGCCATATTTATGTCATAAAAGTTCTTAGTGTTAGGAAAATTTCCCTCTCAATCTGTCTCTTTTCAATTTGTTCATGGATTTAGGCTATAGTTGTGACAGTAACAGATATCATACTATGTATCTTCTATTGATGCAATTCATAATAGCCAACATATGAAATCAAGCTCAGTCTTTAATTTGTCATGTTTGGAATGCATCCCTAAAACAATATTAGAGTTAGGATTGCATTTGAGCAAGGATGTTCAACACAAGTTTGATTTAAAGATAACTAATCAATTATAGAAGTTAATAAGATTTGAATGGTGTACACATTGAATTTATATATGGCTTAAGACAAGGCAAAGAAGTTTGCCAATAAGCATTATCAATTCTGGAAATAGAAAGGGAGATCTCATCTTTATGTGAATAATCTTTCTATCGAGTGAGTAGTAAAACACTTTGATGCCTTTGCAAAAGTGATAAATTTTTTTATAGATATATTGCTCTATATTAAGTGTTATAGTGCATTGATAAGATGGCTTATTGAATGCAGAGGTATGATCTTCACTTTGTTCTTGCGCTTCTACTCACTTTGATGAAGCCAGTAGTTTGTAGACAAAAGTCTTCTTATATCACAGAGGTATGATCTTTTACTTTGTTCACTCACTTTGATGAAGCAAGGACTATAGTTTGTAGACAAAAAGTTTTCTTATATCACAGAGGTATGATTTCTTCTTTGTTCACTCACTTTGATGAAGCAAGGACTATAGTTTATAGACAAAAGTTTTCTTATGTCACAGAGGTATGATCTTTACTTTGTTCTTGCGCATCTACTCACTTTGATGGCTGGCTGACCAATCCACGGACCACCGACGAAGCAATCGCGAGTGCCAGTAGCTCCGCCGCCACCACCGCCCCCGCCTGGACTGGCGGAGCGAAAATCGAGGAGGAATCCATGCTCGAGGCCGAGGCCGCGAGCGCCGCCTTAACTTCCTCGGCCACCACCTTGGCTTCGCCGGCCACCACTTTGGCCTCGTTAGCCACCACCGCGGAGCTCTCCTTGACAATCTCTTTCACCTCCTTCTCCACTACCTGGACTTCCTCCTGGATGGCCTCCTTGACGGTCTTCCGGATTCCAAACAGGGGATGTCTCTCGCCACCGCCGTCTCCGCGCGGAGGAAGGAGCCACCGGCGAGGATAGAGAGCGCAGCCGCGAGCCCAAATCCTCGGCGAGAGGATTTTGGCTGGTGGAATTGCAGCGCTGCATCTGGATTGAGCTGCATTGCTTGGCCTACCTCGCCGTGACGATTGGATGAGGGGGATTCACAGTGGACGAAGCAGCCGCGGCGCATGCCAAGCACGCCATAGCCACGAGAAAGCTTTTTTCTTTTCTTCTGGCGGGATGCCAAGCAAGCAAAATCCAGAATATGCCCTTCCGGATAAGAATATCCTCGCAGCGGGAGTTTTTGTTTAAATTCCACGCGAGGAGCGGGCGGATCGGCGAGGCGGAGGAGGCTTTCGATCGAGTGCCGCAGCGCAATGTTGCCGTGTGGAACATGATGATCCACGCGTGTGCTCAAAGCGATCAGCTCTTGGAGAGATCTTGGGAGGTTTTCCACCGGATGCCTCAACATGACACTGTGTCGTGGAACACGATGATCGCGGCTTTGTCCAAGGCTGGAAATGCGAGGGATGCCATCGCCCTCTTTGAGGGATGTCTCAGCGCAGCGATTTGTCCTGGAATCTCGTCATCCAGACGTTTGCCTCCACTGGGAATTTGTCCAGTGCCAAGCTTGCGTTTGATTTGATGCCACAATGGTCAGTTGTGTCGTGGAACACTATTTTTCTTCTCTTTTTCTTCTTCTTCTCAATCAGATAGGTTCTACGAATGTTTCTCTTCTATGCCGGAAAAGAAACTCTATTACATGGAACACTCTACTAACAGCGTATGCCAACATCGGGCATTTTGATCTATGCGTACAAGTCTTTCACAAGATGCCGTTTTGGTCCTTGGGTGCTTCGACTGCAATGATCAAGTTGTATGGAGAATCATGTTTATTGGAAAGAGCAAAGTTACTGTTTGACAGAATCCCCGAGAAAAGATATACCCTGCTGGACTGCAATCTTACAAGCATATGCCCTTCATGGGCATACCGACGTAGTAGAATCTCTGTTTCTTTTGATGCCGACCAAGGACGTCGTGGCCTGGGCTTGTCTGGTATCATCCTACGCACGCACACTAAACGTAGAGATCGCGTCTAAAATCTACCAAAAAACGCCGGCTTGGAACATCAGCTCTACCAATGCAGTTCTTTCAGTAAATGCCATGTCCGGGCATTTGGAGTATGCTAGATCTTTGTACGAGACAATGCCGCACAGGAGAGCGCGGCGTCTTGGGCGACGATGATCGAAGGCTACTTCCTCGCGAAAGACTTCCACCGAGCTTGGCATTTGATCTCTTTGCTTCCAGCAAAGAACCTCTGCCTAGAGACCGTGATAATCTCCGGACACGCCAAGCAAGGCCACCTCCACGAATCCAAGCTCGTCTTCGATTCCATCCCGAGAAGAACGTCCTCTCCTGGAACGCTGTCATCGCCGCCTTCTCCCACAGGGAGCCCTGCTAAAGGCCATGAACTTCTTCCAAGAGATGCTCCTTGAGGGGAGTCGCTCCAATCGAGACCACCTTCACTGCCCTGCTCCACGGTTGCAGCCACGAAGGACGAATCGGCCAAGGCCAGGAGATCTTCTCTGCGATGATCCGAGCTCACGGCATCACCCCCTCGTTGATCACTACAACTGCATGGTCGATGTTCTTGGGCGCTTGAAAAGACTCGAGGAAGCCGAGGAGTCGTCCGCTCTATGCCGGTTCCTCTGAGCTCGGTCACCTGGACCACGCTTCTCAGCGCTTGCCGGCTACACGGAGATGCCGAAAGAGGCAGCCGAGTCGCGGAGATACTGCTCCAGCTGAACTCTTGGAGGCCGGGCAACGTATTCCTTGCTCTCCAATGTCCTAAGCTGTGATAGCTCTCGGTCGATCACCAGTAGTCTCCGCAAGAACACGCTCCATTCTGGAACCTGTGAAACCTGTTGCAGTCCCTCACCACGATCTCCCGGTTGACAAGCTTGGAGATGAACTTCGAGGCAGTGTGGCAGTCGTTGCACACTCGCAGGTTCTTCACCACGCGAATCGGTGACCCTTCAGGGGTGGTGAGGAGAGCAAACGCCATCGCCAGCTTCTCGCTGTGATACCCGACCATGATCTCTTTCACCTCCTGTTTCACGTCGTGAGGACCATCTCGGTGTCGGGGACGTAACCGGCCTCTTTCATCAGCTTTGTCAGTCGCTGGAGCTCGGCGTATCTCGCCTATCCGAGGATGGTCCAAGTCCCCCGAGATAAACTCATCGTGCACCCGGTCTTCACTTCGATCCAGCTCCTCCCTGCTTCTTTCACGGTCATGAAGAGCTGCATTGC
>JAPFRF010000578.1:0-10543 GCA_029282475.1 Phrynocephalus forsythii | reverse complement strand
CAGTGTGGGAGAGATATGTGCTTAGGATGTGCTAGAGAGGAAGGGAAATGCCTCCTAAGATGAACCAGTAGTGGCGAACCTAGAGAACCCAAATAATAAAACCTAAGAAAAAACCATAAGGCTAAGAGGGGAAAATTTGAAATGCAAGCTTGACAAAGAATTTGAAATGCAAGGGTAGTGTTATGATACTAATAGGCTTGTATCATTATTAAATAATGTAGTACAGATATTTAATGTTGTCATATAGTTCAAGAAGAGACTCCAAAAAAAGTTTTTTCAAAAATGAGATAACTAGAATTGTTTTAGTATTTATCAAAATTTTGTTTACAAGATTATATAATGGGCTTGGCATTTTCATTAAAGAGTATGTTGCATATGTTGTAGTTTATTGCTCTATTTTATTCTATTTATATTCTATGTTATATTTTACTGTTTTCATTGGTGGATTCCAATCACAACCGGTTCCAAGCAGCCTTTCTGGAGTTGACTGTGGTCTCTCTGCAGACATGGAAATAAGAGCGCCTTTCTCCTCCACGCAGAGATGAGCTTATTTTGCCGTGGGAGGAGCCAACAAACTCTGGTACTTGTGCCTCGGCTCCTTTCTTCAACCCTATCTAAACTTGTTGCTGCTCCCAAGCTTTGCCTGCATCATATACCAACCATCAATCAGCTAGCGTTCTTTTCCAAAGCTTCTACAAACCTCCTTTGAAGGTGTTTTTATGAAGCCCATCGCTCTTTGCACGAGAAAGAAGTAAAGATGCCTCTGTTTGGCGTTCCTTTCGCTGGACTAACGATCTGATGAAAGAATACAAGTCTTAATCAAAGGTACACAAGAGCAAGTCGAGTTACCTATGCAGGCCTAAAGTCGGCTCAAATGCTTCTCTGGCATGTTGATCTTCGATCGTTATCACTTATGGGTTCTATTGATGCCATGAGGCATGCTACATTGCTTCTTTAGAAGCTGTTGGACGGTTATTAATATCAGCATTATCAGAAGCTTTCGGGCGAAGGGCCTATCATCTTGTGAAATACACTTTGAATGCCTGAATACACTTACTTTAAGCCAACTTTTCACTATAACACTTTACTTTAGGAGCTACATTGCTCAAAGAGCTCTCATAAGAAGGAAGAAATTTTAATCCTATCTATGGCCATTGTAATTGAGCTAGGAGATTGTGATAATAAAGTTCTTACAATCGATATAAAGATTGGTAAGACCAAGCTAGATGCAAAACAAGGAGCAACACAGCCCAATGGGAGCCAAACTAATGTCTTAGGTGGTCGGATATGCATTTTAACCACTATCCCTACTATACATTTGGAAACCCCCACAAACACCCCCATACAACACATCTTTTATATGAAAGCTCACTTTAGGCTTTTAATTAGTCTTGGGAGTTATCTCTGGATAAAGCTTGAAACTTACTAAATATGGAATTGCTTAGATTGTGAATTTGGACACGGGAATAAACACCATTGTTTCAAGATAATCTCTACATCCCGTAGATATTGCCAAATTTAACTAATCTGGACACTCCAAATAACATTTGGGACAAAAATAAGACCAACACAAAAATGTGTGATACTTTTAGTGTTTGGCAAGATTAGTCTTAGTAAGTACTCATTTAGTGAATATTAGCCACTAGTCTTGTTGCATATGCAAAAATAAAAGTGATAATGCAAGTGGGTACATCTTTGTTTCTTATGGCTTTGTATGCTTGACTCCTTGACAACATGGATTTTGGCACATACTATTTATACCTAAGGTCATGAGCTTTTATTTTGGGCTCAACTAAGATGGGTGGAGATGATAAAAGAACCAGCATTGCACAAGCTTATCGTGGCAATGAGGAGATACATATTTTGAGTTGGCAAAATTAATGTTAGCCTGTCAATGGTCACCATAGTGACAACCTCTATTACTTTGGGGAAAATCGAATTTCCTCCGATACATACCCAGAGTGGAAAATAAACAAGTAAACAACTCCAAAATATAACGGAAAGCATTTTTCCTAGACATGATTAAATGAGTTATGGAACAATCAAAATTGTCCAAAGACGCTTAATCTATTGGTTCAAGAGTTAATGTCATGACTTTTTATAAACTTTTTGCTAGATTGGATAAAGACAGTGAAAATGCAAAGGCTAATGTTAGTCCCTGCCTAGATTGAAAAATAATTATCAAGGATGAAAGATCAAATAGCAAGAAATCAACCCTTATTGCTTGTGTTCACAACATGCAATTGAAAGTCCTTTTTTATGTTGTATTTATTATAATGGTCTTATAAGTGAGTGCATGGATTAGAAAGTGGTGAAACACTAAATCATTTTATTTAGGTTTACCATCAGAAGGCTTAGGTTATAATGATCAACTCTTTTCTAGGAATCTTGATATTACTCCTTGAATAGTTGATAGTGCTAATGAATTATAAATCTCTATTAGTGGGATATGTGATTTATATTGTATTTTACTTTATTGAGTTGGCAAGATACTAGCATAAATTTTGTGGTAATGATATGTCTTTTTGATTGATAATCAAGTCCGTGACAAGCTCATCATATCATGTGTAATTATTCTAATGTGTTTGTGAAGTTATTTATTCAAACAATGAACCAATCCACAAAGTTATTGATGATGATGTTACCACCACTTGCCTTAGTAGATAAATTGGATAGCTTCAACTAGGTTCTTGATGTGACCTATTATATGCTAAACTGGATGAACATCCTAGAGCAGCCTAGAAAGTTTACACAATGTGTTTTGAAAAAACTATGAAATTCATTTTATTATACCTTGATACATCTCTTGTTGAATAGAGAAGGTGAGCAGGATTGAGGCATTAAGTATTTCAACACTTGTGCTAATAGAAGTGGTAATATTATCAGATGACAAAGAGTTTTTGTAATATTCATGGTTTTACCCTTTACCCTACCTGATTTACTATAGGATAAAAATCCCCAGTGGAACCTAACCTTGAACACATGTACGAAACCTATCCCAAAACTTGAGTTTTATCACCTAAATGAATAGACCAGCCTTAGCCAAAGAACAACTTTACTATAAGTCTAAAAAAACTATCAAAGGAAATTTGAAAGGAATCATTAACAGGTAAATTTTGATAACCCACTGCATTCTTGACATGCATCTTCCTTTGAGAAGATTGCCATCTTCATTGATGAAATGTTTAATTTAGATAACAGATTTTTTTGTTGTGTCTAAAAAGTTCACAATATTCACATTTTGTCCGAAATGCACATAAAATTAAATGAATTATGGTTTTGTTTAATGCAAATGTGCTACCACTCCATTAGTTTGAGGGATGTTAAGCCAGAAAAAACTAATAGAAACTTTTGCTACTTTGAGTGTCACCCAACTTACAAAAGATGATATCTCTATTTCCAGATGATCTCTTCGAAAGACCACAAAGGCATTAACCTTCATGGAAAACAAACTAAACTTGTTGGTAAGGTTTAAATAAGTTTCTATAAATGGATAGTTAGAGTTATTTGTTTTTCCAACAAGGCAATTATTGTGATCAAGTATATTAACCCTTTACTATAGTTCAAAGAAGTGATAGAAAAAGAAACCAATAAAGAGTCTAAGGAGAAAGATGGAACTTTCCAGCCTACTTCTGTTTTTGAGACACAAATTGCTAGCCCCAAAGTGGAGCGGACAGGGTCCATTACATCACCTAGTGGCCGAAGAAAAGCCAAACAGCGTAACACGTTTGGACTAAAAGCTCCACCTTGAAAGGTCGACCATGTTCCGGAGTGGAACTCCCAATGATGTTCCTGAGAAACAAGCACAAAGAGAGCAATAAGATAGGCTCTTTCTTGCTTATAAAAGGACCAACACATGACAAGTGGAAGTGTTCTCAGATGGACCCGCAACTTTTGCTGTCACTACTGGAGTCTCGAAGGACCCCTGCATGGAGTCATATGGAGTCCAAGGTGGACAAGATGGACCCAAATGGACCCCGAGATGGGACCCGAGATGGACCGAGATGGAGTCCGAGATGGAGTCCGATGGACCTTAGATGGAGTGCAGATGGAGTCCAATATGGAGTTTAGAGATGGTTGGACCTGATATGGAGTTCAATATGGATTTAGATGGAGTCCGAAGTCAAGACCCTGACCAAGATCGAGATCGGGCTGCGACAAGAAGTAGCTCAATGTGTTACTATCTATATAAAACTTGTATGTCCAACTCCGAGGCCGTGAGTCCAAGTTCGAGGACGAGAGGGTGAAAGCCCAAACATCTCTTTCTCATGCTTTGGCCATCTTTGGTGAGTTTCATCCAAAGTATAGTAGGGGAATGCAATGGGACAACCATGTTGCCTTTAGCATAACAAACTGGGACCCACAATTTTGCTGATGAGCTGCCTTTGGGAAGTCCAAGACTAGAGCCAAACGTATCAACAATGCATTTTGAAGGAGTTTTCAAGATCTGGGATCTAAGAACAGAGACCGTAGTCAATGATCTCCTTCAAGTGTGGGTGGCACTACCTCTTGGATACCTGGAATGTGGCTCGTCAACCTCGCTCTAAGAGCAATTCTTGAGCACCTAACCACTATCCCGGGGGGGAGAAGAAAGAAATGAACATATGATACACGGTGTTCGGGACTTCCTGTCCTTCAAGTCCCAAATGGGGAAAGGAGGAGGAGCAATCCTCTATCACCAACTAGTGACTACTGAAAGTTTACATGGTGAGGAAGTCCATTTACTTTCTTTACTTAGTGGTGTTCATGCAACTTTTTGGCCTTGATCTAGTGTTTCAAATGATCCTCATGGCCATTCAAAGAAAGGGACATCATTTATATACAGGACAACAAATGTTATCCAAATAATTCCCAATATTCTATCCATTCTAAGGTGCTAAGGAGTTGTCTGGGATGATCACTCATAGATGACAAGGAACTCATAAGATCTTTGAGGGATGGGAAGCTCATTCTGCACATGGTGTTAGACCACCAAATGTGACGATGATAATGGGCATAAGCTCTATTTCGTTAAAGTGGGAATTGTCATTATCCCACTTGTAAAATAAGGTTTCAAACCTTTATATAGTATATAAATATAACAAAATTCAACTGCATTGAGGCACATGCCATTTTATTTTAAACAAGGAAATGTCTACTCAATCACTTCTCCTCCCCTACCACTGCTTCACCTCTCTCTTCTCCTTGTCATCGTCATCCAATTTCTTTCCATCCTTTTAATATTGGCTCAGTTGCTCCAAGTCTAGGTGGAGCCCAAGTCCCCATTCAATCTTTACTTTCCTTTATTAATAAAACAACTTTGTAGACTTCCAATAACATGCTGTAACACTGTATAATGCAAATCCTCTCAAAGAATTGTCTTTTAATATTAATACAATGGCATGGAACCCCATGCCATAATAAGTTACATTTTTAAATAAATACATGCCATCTCAAATCAAGTATTTTTGCCTCCAACGCCTATACAATAATCTTGGAATTTCATCACTCTCCACACTATCAGGATTTAAACCCAATAGTAATGCCATCTCTTCTCTAATACGTCCACGCTCATGTTCGGTGGTCGAAGAACCCATCCGGTTGAGCAGATTATGGAGATGCGGATAGTGCTTGGCTAGACAATATACATGCCATAAATGATGACTGGTGTTTGTCCAATCAAATGGCTTCATATACCGTTCCATCTGCCATTTGGTTGATTTCTCGCAGCCACCTCCTGGATCGCCGGTTCTCTATCACCATTGCTTCAAGCCGTTTTGCAAGGTCCCCCGAGAACATACGGTTTCTTCTCCCTAGTTTCCATACTGCCAAGAGATGGGGTGCACGATATGTGTGCGTGTTCACTGCAGTTTTAATTGGTGAGTCATCGATGATGAGGATTTCACTTGACCTAGCAGTCGGTTCATCACTACAGCCTGCGGCTTGACGAAGATGGGCTTGCTACCCTCACATGGACCATAGTCAAGCAATCCTCCCGCGTTAGGAGAAAGTCAAATGGTAATATTACTCGCGCGCTCGATCATGCATCATCTGTAGCAACGTTAATGCATTGTGGCGCATCATGGATGTCCAAACTCCCAATTGCAAATTGAACCCGCCCTCTTTGTTTTAAGTGTCGCATGGTCATTATTAGATCCTCGTAGTTTCTCCCGTGTGATTAATGTGAATCTGTCTCTTTTGACCAACTTGCGGCCGCAGCAAAGCTTGAGGGTGCAAAGTGACATTCGAGGACGAGCCACGCTCATGGGAGAAAAGGACACCGTTCGGATCAAAAACGATAAAGATTTTCGCCGTGACTCGAAATGAAATGCGTCAAAGATAAAAATGGTACAAGTCAATTTTACCATCTACAATATTAGCGAATGGTGCTCCCAATGGTCGTTGAGAGGGTTTTGGTTGAGGAAACGTGAAGGGCGGAAATACTCTCCTCTGCAATGTGGGGTCAATCGCATCCGATGGCGTGTGGGCACATGCCATTTCAGCTGTAGACTCGGTACAACTGGCTCAACAAAGGGCATGGGGTGGTTCCGATGGCGTGTGATCACACGCCATTTCAGCTTGGTGCCTCCGTTGGCAAAGTGGACATGACCGAACAGGCAGCGGGCGGTGTAGGGAGGTTCCAACGGCGCGTAGTCGACGATTGGGCACACGTTGGAAAATGAGGATACGACCGCCTCGGCGGCCGGGGCCCTCATGCGGGTCCACGGCGCCCGGTCACCGCTCGGTTGGATACGTGGACAAGATTGACTCAATGGTATGGGCAGCATCAAGTGGAGCGTGGTCAGCTTGCTTGGCGTTGATATGGATAGTAGCCTCCACCAGCTTTGATGACTCTTGCAGGCAAGTAGAGTCCACCATCGGATCCATATGCATGTCCAAATATCTCCCTTCGATTGAGATGGTATCCTCCCTGCACTAAAAACAAACTCATTAGCACATTGAATCGACTATACCGTATTTACCATCAACCGCTATTGAGGAACTAGGACCGATATCACTTGGGCGCATTGCTGATTCTCAAGGATTGGACATACGTTTCGACCCTTGCTTGGCACTATCCTTCTCGACACTAAAGGCTAGAGTTTGTATCTTAATTCAACTGAATAATCTCTACTTACCATTTCTTCTCCGTGACCTCATGGACAATGTTAGAAATGGTAAAAGGTTAGGGAATGGATGTACTATTATTTACATGATGGTTTGTCTTGTATGACCTTCCTCCGCTGCTCTTTGGCCACCTCGGGCTGGCCATCGCCATCATCATCGTCATCGTTATTGTGATCGTCACCATTGTGAGGACCATCCAAGTCCTCTTCGTCCTCCTCTTCTTCATCCTCCTCTTCTTTGTCCTCCTCTTTTGTCCTCCTCTTCGTCCTTTTCCCTCTTCCCGCTCATTATCTTTCTCTGGCTCCTCATCCCCCTCTTGCATTTCTTCCATAGGCTGCTCGAGCTGGATTGTCGAGTAGGGATAGTGGGGTGAGATGGCTGACCAACCCGAGGCATAGTCTAGTTGTCTCATTCTTGTTCTCGCATCCAGCTTGGGTTTAAGCCCAAGTTCCATTCCATGCTAGCTGGTGGAGTACTCCATGTCCTTGTGTTAGAACACCGGGTATGCCGAATAGCGCAAACTCCGTTTGGCTCTCGCCATGTTGGTCTGGTACATGGGATGCTAGTTACTCTAGGACTGTTCTAAGTCACCCGGGTCTCTTGTCCTTTCGCTCCTTGGGCTATATGCTCGAAGTCGTCCTGTGTCTCTAGTGCTAATGCTTCTGGCTTTACGTTTTTGGGAGTTTAGCACCTTTTGTTCCGAAGTGGGCTTCCAAAGCCCTGAACCTCAGGTTCCGCACCACCTGTCTTTGGACACATGGTATAGACACGGCATATGTGTCACGTGGCATAAAAGAGGGTTTAGGTTCCACTTCGTAGTGTTATCCTATGGTAAATCACTATAGGATAAAGGGTAAAAGCCACGTGCTACATTTGGTATTAGAGAATATGTCTCGGTTGAGTATTATCCAAATGAGATTGGGGCAAAGTTGCATAGTAGAGATAAAAACAATGATCCGAGTGAGTACACGTTTTTAGGTGCAAAGACTTCGCAATCGTTCCTTGGGTATGGATTCGGTTACCTTTTTGTACCGTAATAATGTGAGCTTGCTCTTGGGCTCATAAGAGGGAGTGATTATTCCGTTTGCATGAGTTTGCGCTTTGGCTCGTGAGTGAGTACATTAGCAACTCAAGGTTACACTTTGAGTTGGCAGGATTAATGTTAGCCTATCGGTGGTTCATGAGTTGTTTCATGTACTGTGGGTGAAAGTAAACCTTCCTAGGTTTGCTATGAGTGGCAAATAAACTGCCGATAGCTGTTTAGCATGACACTAGTGGATCCTTCTTAGGCATGATTACAAGTGGATCAATCAAGATTATAGGGATGAATCTATTGATTCAAGTATTCATTGCCATGCTCTCTCATAAACTTTTCTTGGATTGGACTGAATGTTATTGTTTGAGTGATGAGGAATTTTCCTTAGAGCTTGATTTTCCATGTCGTTTTCTTATTAGTGTTTTGGCTTCATTTTGATCTTGAAGGTGATTGAAGAAGAGTGTTAATGCAAATGTGGATATCCAAAGATGTGGTTTTCGTGATCAAGCTTTGGATATTCATTTGCACTTTGCAGATGTCATGTTGGATATCAAGTATGGGCAAAAGATGTTCGATGCTTAAACATACTATGCGGGTTATGAGAATTGGTGTTGAAGTGAATCTATGTGAAGTTGTTAGTAGGAGGAAGTTGGTTGAGTCTTGAAAGTTTGTATTCTAGACTGAGAGTCATTCTTTCTTTAGGATGGAAATTTTCCATAAATTTTCTTAAACTTTTCCAATAGCTGATCTGTTAATCACTTTGTTCAAAACCATTCTGTTTCGCAAGAAAGCCAATACAAACTAGTGAAGAGGTTAGAGTTAACTTAGGTTGGCTTAGACCTCAATAGGTAATTTGTATGATGCGACCCGAAAGGGATGCCTAACTAAAGGCACTGAGTTGGAGTAAAGTCTGGGTTGGTGTAGAAAAGTGGCCATTGCACTTTTCTAAGAAGGGTGACATTTGTGCTTTTCTTTTATAGCATTGTGCTTGGTGGCAAGTTGCACCTTGCATTTTGGTAGACTCTATGAGAGTAATGAGTTTCATTGATCTTGACTTAGTTTTTGCAGCCATGCACCTTTAGCCGAGGATAGTGATGTCCAATTTAGTTGTTTGAGTTTTGAGATATTAATACCGTATTATAGCTTTGTCTATGAGGAGGTTGTGTACTGATATGAGTCCATCTTGGCGATCACTTTAGTTTCACTTGAGTGTTGATCATGCATAGCTAGCCTCTTCAAGGCATGTTTAGAGTTATTGACTAAATGTGTTGGTGAGCATATCACGCTTGAGTTGGATTCGAGGGTCATTTAGTTCGTGTCCATGAACCTTTATCAAGACTGGGGTGGCTTACATTCATGTTGAACAAGTGTATGACTCGATGATATGAGTTTAGTGTTAGGTCTTGTGAAGACAAGTTGAAGAATGATTGTTAGTTGCTTTGCGATTAGTGTTTGCTTGTAGACTCCATCAAGGACTATAACACTTGCTTCACTCAATGATGATTTAGCAAGATAGACTTGCTTTACCGGATGGTGCTGCGGAGATCATGTCATTAAATTTACATGGGTTTTCCATGTTGGTATGTCAACTCTATCTCTATCGATATCATTTGGATACATATAGTTTGTGTAATGTTGGATTTATGGAGTCTTGGATGTGATGATTCACTCCTTGAGGAAGTGTTATCTATAATTGAGTTTTGCTAAACGATTGGTCTCGAATATTTAGTATAGTATCTTTGACTTTGGTTAACTTAGTTGCTAGAGAGTTTTGGGTGGTGATTCACTTCGTGTTTTCTTCTAGCTTTGTTGGTGTTGATGGCATTGAAATGATGCCTTGTCGTTGACATTGTTGATGTTGAGATTTGAGTGAAATGAAATGTCTCTTCAAAAGATTGATATCGAAGTTTCATTAGTCTCAATGAAGATAGTGTTGATGATTTGGCTACGGCTTTTGTGTTATTGGAATTTGTGCATTTGCTAGTTACTTGATTGTGTGACATTCAAACGAACTGAGTGGGCAAGTTTGAGTTAGTTATGTTTCTAGACAAGATGATTTAGTAAAGGTTGAGCTTTGAACTTTTCCTTGAAAAGTGATTTAGTCAATGAAACCATGCTAACTCTACAAGCGGAGGAGTTAGTGATTGATATTAGAATGTTTGAATGCTTGTTGGATTTGAGTTGGAATATATCGATCATAGATGACTTTTCTTGTGCTTCATGGTGTTATCCTATGGTAAATCTCTATAGGATAAAGGGTAAAAACCACATGCGCTATAAATAGCAATTGTAGGAACAACAATAGGCAGCATCATTACATATCCATTCTTTTCTGAAATTAAAGGAGATGACCCACAACTACATATTAAGCAATACATAGAAGCAATTAAGTTAATCACA
>JAPFRF010000103.1:0-11923 GCA_029282475.1 Phrynocephalus forsythii | reverse complement strand
ACGAATGATCCTCTACATAACAAAAATTCTTCTGTTATAAACTCACCATCACCCAAAAAGAGTCACACCTCTAACAAACATTTCCGCTCATCCGCCTTACTTCTAGCTGCCATAATAACCGGAACCATACTAATACAACCATGTCAAACACTATAAAACTTCACTAGCAACATACATAAAATAATTCCAATAATAATAATTAGTTGTAGGAACATACATAATAACAGAAATAATAATAAAATTAAGTAAAATCACTACAACAAGTTGAAAATTCATTTCACACCTGGCCTTTTTCAAAATACTACATCGAACCTTACCACTAAAAATACTAAAATTTAGTCAGAAACACAACACTCAACCCAACTAACAGACTTAATATGACTAGAACATGGGTCCAACAACACCGACTTACTTCAATACAACGGCTTTCAAACACGCTTAATGCAAAAGGGACAAATCAAAAATATTTTACAGTCCTACCAACATAACAACCATCCTGTTATTAATACAAATAACCCTCACCTTATAAGACCCAAATGAAACCCAACGAACCAACTCTAACACTACACAATGCTACAATAATCCAAACCAAATACAACAAGTAATAATTTGCTATGAATATAAATAAACGAACACACCAACACAACCTAAACCAGTCATATACACCAAATGAAATTAAACCTAAAACTTTCTCATAATAAAAGCAATATCACAAAACAAACAACCAAAAACCAGAAAATCGACTCCCCAAGCCTCTGGGTATACATCCCTGATATAGCAATATCAGAGTAAGCAAATACAAACTAACATACCACCAAGATAATCAAAAAATGGTGAATTAAGGCTGAAAGAACTTCCCATTCTAGCCACTAAGTAGCACACCCAAACCCAGAAGCTAATACCAATGCCAAGGGCACCAAAAACACTGAGAAGGATTACATGCAACCTCTACCACCCTAACAAAAAGCTGGGTCACTAGCAACATAAAATACACTATTTAATAGCAATCAAGCTAAGACCTCTGAATGAAAAAAATCAGTGTTGTTATTCAACTATAAAAACACATCTATGACCTAATTACAAAACACAATCCCCATCATTAAAACAATTAACCCACTAATTAATCTTCCCACCCCATCAAATATTTCAGCATATTGAAATCTTCGGATCATTACTAGAATAAATCTTTAATCATCCAACTAGTCACAGGAATTTTAGCTGCCTACTTTACAGCCAAGTACAATTCATAGCTTTTGACTTATATTTACATTCTCCGTGACGTAAATTTTGTTGATTAATACAAAATATCCATGCAAACGGAGCATCAATATTCTTTCTATGCATTTACATACACATCGGACGAGGAATTTACTATGGATCCTACTCTATACAAAAACATGAAATATCGGAATTATTTTTACTACTACTAACAATAGCCACTGCATTCATGGGCTATGTATTACTATGAGGACAAATACTGGCTCTGAGTTGCTACTGCTGTAATTGGCAAGTATACCTCAACAAATTATTCAATGAATCTGAGGGGAAGCGGCAGTAAATGAACCGACATTAACCTGATTCTTACATTTCGGCAATCACCCTCATTCATCATCTCTGCCTTCGCAGCAATCCACTTAATATTCCTACATGACACTGATCAAATAATCCCACAGGCCTTTCATCCACTATTGACATAATTCCATTTCACCCATATTTTTCTTTTTTAAAGACATTCTAGGAATATCAATAATAATAATATTATTCAGCCAACCTTACTGGCACTAAACCTCCTGATAGAATCAGAAAACTTCCACCAAGCTTCACCCCCACTCCCAGCACACATCAAAACTAGAATGATATTTTATTTGTATATACCATCTTATGATCACTCTAAAATAAATTAGGGGAAATACTAGCTTTACTGTTTTCAATTATAATTCTAGTATCTCTTGGCCAATAAATTTACTCTAAGTCAAAATAATAATGAACAATGGCCTTCGCCCAACTCACAAATCATATTCTGAATTTTCATTTCAAACATTTCTATTCTTACATGAGTAGGAGGACAACCATCCGATACTCTCACCATTGAATTAGCCAAACAGCATCTCTAGCCCATTTGCATAATACCTGCCTCTCTATACCTGGAAATCTCAATCTTAGAAAACAAAATCTTATATCAAAATGTCCTGATAGCTCAAAACTAAAAGGAAAGTATTTTAGAATTCAAAATAAGTCAACTTTCAGGATTTTTATCCTTTATTATTTATATTATGTATTACCTCATGTCTAATATATATATACATACTACTATTATATTTCATAATACACTATTATGTTTATAGTACATAACATTCTCTTCCCCGCCTAATAAGCATGTAATATCCTCTCAAAACAGACATTTCATTGAAACCAGTATTAGGTGATTTATTAACTTGACTTCTCACGAGAGATCACCAACCCCGCCATTATAAGGTTTTCCATTACCAGTCTCGTGGCGCCTTTAACTAAGTTACCGCTAAAAGTATGACCTTTTCAAGACCTCTGGTTCCTATCTCAGGCACCTACAAACCTTTATCCGCACTCAAAATACTTTTCCAAGACCTCTGATTAATGAGTGTGCTGCATTTAGCCTGTGACACGACATGCCTTGGCCCTCCCTGGCATCTGGTATTTTTTTTATCTCCTTCCCTTCAGCCTCATTTCAAAGTGATATTAATGACACTTATTGTTGAAGGTCCATTACACATGAAGCATCCTTTACCCACATTCCCCAGGCAGGCGATATCTTTCCATGCTCGTAGACATATCATACTTTCTTCATTTTATTAATCTAAAATGCTCGTAAGACATATCATAAATCCATAATATTATAATGTTTAAAGCTCACACAGCATTTCTTTAAGCACTCTAATACCACATCAAACATCATTTGACAATACAACTTTAACCAAACTAGTATTACGTAGCTTAATAACAAACTGAAGCCACTAAAATGAGCTCGCGCTCCATCAAACAAACAAGCCAAAACTGATGCAGCATTTTTACTTAAATTACCTTCTGGATTTTTATCCTTATTATTTATATGTATATATAACTTATATTATGTATTACCTCATGTCTAATATATATACATACTACTATTATATTTCATAATACATATTATGTTTATAGTACATAACATTCTCTTCCCACGCAATAAGCATGTAATATCCTCTCAAAACAGACATTTCCTTGAAAACCAGTATGAGGTGATTTATTAACTTGACTTCTCACGAGAGATCACCAACCCGCCATTATAAGGTTTTCCATTACTAGTCTCATGGCTGCCCAAATCTGTTACCGCTAAAAGTATGACCTTTCCAAGACCTCTGGTTCCTATCTCTAGGCACCTACAAACCTTTATCCGCACTCAAATACTTTTTCCAAGACCTCTGATTAATGAGTGTGCTGCATTTAGCCCGTGACACGACATGCTTTGCCCTCCTGGCATCTGGTATTTTTTTATCTCCTTCCTTCAGCCTCATTTCAAAGTGATATTAATGTTATTGTTGAAGGTCCATTACATAAAGCATCCTTTACCCATTCCCCAGGCAGGCAATCCCATATCTTTCCATGCTCAATGGACATATCATACATCCATCCAACTTCATTTTTAGCAAGAATTAATCTAAAAATGACAAACCATTTGATCAAACAAATAAAACGTTCATTCTGTGACCAAGAATGTGTCTAAAAATACACATAATATTATAATGTTTTAAAGCTCACACAGCCAATGTTTTACTTTAAACACTCTAATACCACATCAAACATCATTTGACAATACAACTTTAACCAAACTAGTATTACGTAGCTTAATAACAAAGCATAGTGCTGAAGCGAATGATAAAATGAGCTCATTGCCAAATACTGCATAAAAAGGGACATTAAACTGATCCCAAAATCAGCATTTTTACTTAAATCATTGCAATAAGCATGTAATATCCTCTTCAAACAGACATTTCCTTGAAACCAGTATTAGGTGATTTATTAACTTGACTTCTCACGAGAGATCACCAACCTGCCATTATAAGGTTTTCCATTACCAGTCTCTGTGGCGCCTTTAACTAAGTTACCGCTAAAAGTATGACTTTTCCAAGACCTCTGGTTCCTATCTCAGGCACCTACAAACCTTTATCTGCACTTCAAATACTTTTTTCCAAGACTCCTGATTAATGAGTGTGCTGCATTTAGCCCGTGACACGACATGCCTTGGCCTCCTGGCATCTGGTATTTTTTTATCTCCTTCCCTTCAGCCTCATTTCAAAGTGATATTAATGACACTTATTGTTGAAGGTCCATTTACCCACATTCCCCAGGCGGAGCGATATCTTTCCATGCTCGTAAGACATATCATACATCCATCCAACTTCATTTTTAGCAAGAATTAATCTAAAATGACAAACCATTTGATCAAACAAACAAACGTTCATTCGTGACCAAGAATGTGTCTAAAAAAACACACATAATATTATAATGTTTAAAGCTCACAAGCCAATGTTTTACTTTAAACACTCTAATACCACATCAAACATCATTTGACAATACAACTTTAAAAACTGAGCTCGCGCTCCAAATACGCCCTCAAAAGGGGACAAGCCAAAACTGATCCCCAAAATCAGCATTTTACTTAAATTACCTTCTGGATTTTTATCCACTTTATTATTTATATGTATATATAACATATTATGTATTACCTCATGTCTAATATATATATACATACTACTATTATATTTCATAATACATATTATGTTTATAGTACATAACATTCTCTTCCCCACGCCTAATAAGCATGTAATATCCTCTCAAAACAGACATTTCCTTGAAGCCAGTATTAGGTGATTTATTAACTTGACTTCTCACGAGAGATCACCAACCCGCCATTATAAGGTTTTCCATTACCAGTCTCGTGGCGCCTTTAACTAAGTTACCGCTGGAAGTATGACCTTTTCAAGACCTCTGGTTCCTATCTCAGGCACCTACAAACCTTTTACTCGTACTTTTTCCAAGACCTCTGATTAATGAGTGTGCTGCATTTAGCCCGTGACACGACATGCCTTGGACCTTCCACAATAAGTGTCATTAATATCTCTTGAAATGAGGCTGAAGGGGAGGAGAAAAAAATACCAGATGCCGGAGTGGCCAAGGCATGTCGTCACGGGCTAAATGCAGCACACTCATTAATCAGAGGTCTTGGAAAAAGTATTTGAGTGGATAAAGGTTTGTAGGTGAATAGGAACCAGAGGTCTTGGAAAGGTCGCTTTAGCGGTAACTTAGTTAAAGGCGCGAGACTGGTAATGAAAAACCTTATAATGGCGGGTTGGTTATCTCGTGAAGTCAGAGATTAATAAATCACCTAATACTGGTTTCAAAATGTCTGTTTTGAGAGGATATTACATGCTTAGATATTACATGCTTATTAATGTTATGTACTATAAAACATAATATGTATTATGAAATATAATAGTAGTATGTATATATATATTAGACATGGTAATACATAATATATTATATGCTACATATAAATAATAGAGATAAAAAGCGAAAAATGACAAGTAAAATGCTGATTTGAGGATCGGTGCAACTGTCCCCACTTTGAGCGTGAGCGCGTAAGCTCGATGGCGGCTGCTATGTATACGTAATACTAGTTGGTTAAGTGCTGTTGATAGTGATGTTTGATATTGACAAGTGTTTGAAATGAAGCATTGGCATCAAGCTTTAACGATATATTATGTGTGTTTTTAGACACATTCTTGGTCTGAATGGCTGTTTATTTGGGCTGATCAAATGGTTTGTCGACACGTTATTTAACAAATGAGATGACTAAAATTCTCTTGCCTAACAAATAAGAAGAATACAAAATCGAACCGTCAAACAGCACCTACAACAAACCCAAAATAATCTTATATCAAGGATGGTCGATCTATAAAACCAGGAAACAAACTGGGATTAGATACCCCACTATGCCTGAAATAAACATTATTTGCGAAGCAAAAAGCAGCTTACCACTAGTTAGCCACCCGACTTAGTGATGAGGACATCTCACGCACCTTTGAGCAAATATTTTAGCCCAATCAACACCACAAAATAACACATAATCATGCTAAAACATTCTAAAAGACTAGTAGCTGAGAGCAAACTTCAAATTTGACGCAATAGAACAGTACTGTGAAGGAAAATTGAAAGACAATATATATCGAGCACAAAGAAGCAGGATAAAACCACATACCTATTGCATCATTGTCAGCCAGTCTAACTCAGACAAAGGGCTCCCCTGCCTGATGCCCCGAAAACCATAGAAGAAACCCTGCTAGAACGAGTAACATGAAAATTCTCTAAATAAAAGCCCAACATATTCAGAAAATAGAAAACACCACAACTATAAAATAAAACCGTAGCCCTGGACATAGGATTACAATCAGAAGACACAAGTTTTCAAAGGAACTCGGTAACCAACCTTTCAACTGTTTACTGAAACATAGCCATTAGCCAAACAAGTATTAAAGGTAATGTCGGCTCAGTGAGGGGAAACCTTAAACGGCCGCGATAACTCAAAAAAGGTAGCGCAATCACTTGTCTTCTAAATAAAGACCCGTATGAATGGCTACATGAGAAAGAAACTGTCTTGAAACAGTCCAGAAACTGATCTGCCTGTACAAAAGCAGGCATGCCAAAAACAGACAAAAAGATTCCTGTGAAACTTTAAATTACTGCCAAACATAGTGTTAATTTTGGGTTGGGGCAATTTAAAGAGAGAAATAAAACTTCTATATGACCACCAGATCAACCAATCCATTGGGCCCAAACCGCAAGACCAGTGAATGATCACCAAGCTACTCCAGGATAACAGCGCCACATCTCTTGAAGAGTTCTATCAACAAGAATATCTACGACCTCATGTTGACCAGGATATCCAAGTGGTGTAGAAGTTACTAACGGTTC
The DNA here is from genome assembly GCA_029282475.1 of Phrynocephalus forsythii. Lineage (NCBI taxonomy): Eukaryota > Metazoa > Chordata > Lepidosauria > Squamata > Agamidae > Phrynocephalus > Phrynocephalus forsythii. The sequence continues at coordinate 4,939 of JAPFRF010000103.1, read as the reverse complement.
GTTTGTTCAACGATAAAATCTCTACGCGATCTGGAGTTCAGACTGGAGTAATCCAGGTCGGTCTACATCTGTTCACCGCTCCGTTCAGTACGAAAGGACCGATGAAGCAGGACTCAACCCTCGAAGGAGAGTCCTCAAATACAACAGCACTGAAAAATCTAAAGTGCAAAAACATGTGCCTAGGCATTCCAATCCTAGGCAAGAATTTTCACTTTGGTGTGGCAGAGTCAGGCAAATGCAAAAGACCTAAACCTTAATCGACGTCCAAATCGTCTCACCAATAATCAAAGCACCACAAATAATAAACCTGTTGACAATTGTAATTACCACTTTAATAGCCGTCGCCTTTAACCCTTTAGAACGAAAGATTATTAGCCTGGCATTAACAACGCAAAGGCCTCAAATATCGTTGACCAAAAGGATTCCTACAGCCAGTAGCAGACGGAATCCCCTAAATTGTTCGTAAAAGAACCCATCCACCCAACATTATCAATAAACCATATTTATTACATCCTTATTCTAGCCTTAACACTAGCAATATTAATATACCACAATTCCATGCCATACTGGGTTGGTAAATATCAACCTTTGGCCTACTATTACTTATAGCCATTCCAAGCATATCCGTGTATACCATTATATGATCAGGATGAGTATCAAATTCAAATACGCATTAATTGGGGCACTGCGAGCCAATGCACAGACAATTCCCCATATGAAGTTACACTAGGTTTAATTTTAATATGCATAGTATCTCAAACAGGGAGGCTACAATAATACAACTATTCCTGCAGTTTCTCCAAGAAAACATGGTTAGCATTCAGCTATCTTGCTCCTCTAGCCATAATATGATTCATCAACACTAGCCGAAACAAACCGAAATCTGTTTGACGCTTACTGAAGGGGAATCAGAATTAGTATCTGGTTTCAACGTAGAGTATACAAATGAATATTCGCTATATTCTCTTCCTATAGAGTAATTAAACATTCTAATTATAAATACACTATCATAATCCTTTTATCAAATAATTACATGATCCAACCACATTCCCAATAAATCTAATAATAAAAACCACCATTTTAACTCATAGGGATTTATCTGAATCCGGACAACCTCATCCACGATTTCGATATGACTAACTAATGCACCTGCTAAGAAAAAACAATTTTTCTGCTCATAACCAGCAGAGAGAGCATCTTGCTTATGGCTATACAATAATACCTGTATTAATCATGGTTTTTCTCCAATCACCTTTACTGAGAAAGAGGACTTCTCCCGAACCAAAAATCAAAATTCTTGCACTACCACCTATATTACTTCTTATCTTAAACAGAAGTGTGCTGAGACAGGGGTTATTTTGATGAAATAAACACAGAGCAACACACTGCTTTCCATTAGATCTGCCATATACAGTTGGGCCTATGCCTCAAAAACGGTATTTTCATTCTAGATATATTTCTTCACATCTATCATAATCACTGCTCTGGGTATTAAGCAGGCACCATCATAACCATATTGGGAGTCAAACTGACTTATAGCCTGAATCGATTAGAACCAAATATATTAGCCATCCTACCAACCATTTCAAAAACTAAAACTACAATGAGCATCAGAAGCCACAATCAAATACTTTTAACACAAGCAATTGCATCAGCAAATAATACTACTATCCAGCACAACTAATGCCTGACAAACTGGCAGCTGAGATATTATAGAACTTAAAAATAAATTCTCCACAACAACTATAGCCCTGTCCCTAATAATAAAATAGCTGCCCCAGTTCACTTCTGACTTCCAGAAGTATTGCAAGGTGCAACACTACAAACAGTATTAAATCTGCATTTTCAAAACCAAACTTGCAATTTAGCATCTACCTAGGCCTGATAAGAGGAGCCGCTCCCATCAATGGAATTACAAACCACCGCCTAAATTCAGCCATCTTACCATGTCAACACTAACACGCTGATTTCTATCAACCAACCACAAAGACATTGGAACCCTTTTACTTCCTATTCGGCGCCATAGCCGGCTTTACCGGCTCAACAGTTAGCCTCATAATTCGACTACAACTAATTCAACCGGGCCAATACAACGGAGATAATATATAACACCTTTATCACACTTCATGCCTTCATCATGATCTTCTTTATAGTAATACCAATTATGATCAATAGATATAACAATTTTCGTATTACACTTAGCCGGAGCATCTCACCCCTAGGAGCCATTAAATTTATTACACTCCGCTTCTGTATTAATATAACCTCACCAACAACCCCTACACCGACTAGTATTATTCGCCTGATCCGTATTTCACCGCAATCTTACTTATTAGCCATTCCCAGTATTAGCAGTAGCCATTACCATACCTTCCTAACAGACCGAAACCTAAACACAACATTCTTCTACCCCGCCGGAGGGGGAGACCACTTCTTTTCCAACACCTATTCTGATTTTTTGGCCACCTGAAAGTATATATTTTTAATTTACCAGGTTTGGAATTATCTCACATATTGTCACCCACTATTCAGGAAAAAAAGAACCATTTGATATAGCATAGTATGAGACTACACTTACACACCACACTAGGATTTATTGTATGAGCACACCACATATTTACAGTCGGACTTGACATCGACACATCGAGCATACTTCAGCCGCAAATAATAACAATTGCAGTCCCCACAGGAATTACAGTATTCAGCTGAGCTACAATCTTTGGCGGAAAAACCAAATGAAACGTCCTAAAATACTATGAGCAACTGGCTTATTTATTTGTTCACAGGGAGGCTTAACAGAATTCTATACTATCAAACTATCCCTGTGACACTACTATAATGACACATACTATGTAGAGTGTCACTCTAACCATGTCCTATTTCATTAGGAGCCGTATTTGCAATTATAGGAGTGACTTGTATACTGATTCCCAATACACAGGATTCTCAATTAACCAACGAATAGCAAAAGCCCAATTCTGGAATCATATTTGTAGGAGCGGAACATTACATTCTTTCCAATAACACATATATCAGCCGGAATACCTCGACGGCATCTGACTTCCCAGATACCTACACCAGAAACAGCATATCATCATTAGATCCATCATCTCAATGATAGGAAATAATGTTAATCGGGTTAATCTTGAAATGCATTCTACAAAAACGACTACGCCATAACAATGTTACTAATAATTTGACTTTCAGTAATAATCACCTTGTTCACCATCTCGACAACAAAACTCTATGACACTTCTCCAAATGATGCTAAATCCACCTAGAATTTATATGAACACTCCTCCCCATCCTAGTACTAATATTTATTGCCCTTCCCTCAATACGAACCTTTACTTTAGAAGATCAAACCCCTCCTACATTTTACCAACTGTCAAAACATTAGCCATCAATGATATTGAAGCCACGAATATTCAGATTATGAAAACACATCATTCTGACTATACATAATCAAAGAACAAGACTTAACAAATGGAGCCCCTGACTACTAGAAGGTCGACAACTGAATAGTACCTAATAAATCAACAGTATGATTGTTGGTAACAGCAGAAGACGCCCTATACTTGCGAACCTTTTCACCACTTGGAGTAAAACAGATGCAGTCCTGGACGATTAAATCAACTACTCCTTACAACCATACGACTTAGAGTATTCTATGGCCAATGTTCAGAAATCTGCGGCACAAATCACAGCTTTATACCACTAGCAGCAGAATTACTACATTGAAAAACAATTGAAAACTGAAATGCATACCACAATCACTAGAAGTTTAAAGCACTAGCTTTTGGGTTAGCAAGAAGAGAAAGTTTCTCCCAAGTGAATGCCACAACTAAATACATCAAACTGATTTATAATATTTTTATGAATTAGATACTTATTAGTAATTACAAAAATCTACAAAACTAAACTCACTACAAAATTCTGAAAAATTAGCAGTAAGATAGACTACAAATTCACGAATTCCAGACTATGATAATAAAATTTATTTAAATTACTCGAGATCTCTACAAAATATTTGGAACAGTAATAATTTAACACATTTCATTTTACTTATATTGACTTCGCAAATTCAATAAATTGTTTGGCATTTACATCAGATTTTATACATTTGCAAAATGAATATTAAAAGAAATTATAAAAATATCTCATATTACTAACCTCCAAAACGGATTTGCATTGAGCTCTTAACTCCTCCCATACTAATACTATTAACACTAATATTGTAGAATATTCCCATACATTCACACCACAACTCAACTTCTCTGCAAACAGATAGCCCTTGCACTCCCAATTTTGATTAGCCACAGTACTAATTGGCCTCTGAACCCAGCTAACCAAATCCATAGCCCATCTACTACCAGAAGGCACACCAAACTCTATTAATCCCCACCCTCATTGTTATTGAATCAATCAGGCTTACTACCTCGTCCAGTCGCTCTAGGTCTGACTAACTGCCAATTTAACAGCAGGTCACTCTCCTACTTCAAATTCACTTCAACAGCTGTCCCAATAATTAAAATCCTAACCCTATCTCCACCAACAGTACTTATCCTACTAATAGTTTTAGAGTTTGCAGTTGCTATTATTCGCTTCAGGTTTTCACTTTTATTAACATGCTTATACTTTACAAAGAAACACATATGACCCAATACCACACCCCGGTTCCACATAGTGATCCTGCAGCCCATGACCACCTTATGCTGGTATCAGCATTCACTAGTTCCAGACTTATAGCATGAATACACTCAAAACAATAACCCTTATAAGCCTGGGATTATTTATTAACACTACTGACATCATACCAATGATGACGAGATATTGTACGAGAAGGCAAGCATTTCAGGGACACTCACACCAAAGCTGTACAAAAAGGTTTTCATACGGAATAATTTCTGTTTATTTCCCTCAGAATTATTATTTTTTT
>JAPFRF010000533.1:0-10962 GCA_029282475.1 Phrynocephalus forsythii | reverse complement strand
ACGCCCGGCCCCACGCCAGGAGCCGGGCTTTTTACCCATTTAAAGTTTGAGAATAGGTTGAGACTTCGGCCCCAAGCCCTTCTAATCATTCGTTTCCCCGGGATAAAACCGGCAGAGAGGGGGGGACGAGCGCCACCCATCCGAGGGAAATTTTCGGGGGGAACCAGCTACTAGATGGTTCGATTAGTTTTTCGCCCCTAAAAACCCAAGGTCGGACGACCGATTTGCCCCGTCGGGCCCGCTACGGACCTCCACCAGATTTTCCCCTTTTTTCCCGCCCTCCCCCAGGAAACCCACCATCTTCGGGTCCTAGCACGCGCGCTCGCGCTCCACCCCCCGACGGGGGGCGAGAGGGGCCCGGGGTGCGCCCCCGCAGGGGGCCCCCCGGATCCCACCCCCGGCGCGCGCCGGCCTTCACCTTTCATTGCGCCACGGGGCTTTCGGCCGAGCCCTGACTCGCGCGCGTGTTAGACCCCTTGGTCCGTGTTTCAAGACGGGGTCGGGGGGGCGGCCGACATCGCCGCGGCCCCCGGGGCGCCCGTCGGGGCCGCCCCCGCCCGGGCGGCGCGACGCGGTCGGGGGCGCAATTGAGGACAGTCCCCCCCCGGGGTTGACAGTCGGCCGGGAGGGGGGGCCCCGGGCCCCCTCACGCGGGGGCCCCCTCGCGCCGCCCGCCCCCGAGGGGGGCGGGGACCGGCGGGGGAGGGCGCGGCGGCGGTCTTCTCCCCCGCCCCGGGGATGCGGCGAGAGCTGCTGCCCGGGGGGGGAATACCCGCCCCCGGGACGAGGGCGGGGGGACCCCCCCGGGCCAAGGCCTTCCCCGCCGCCCCCGGACCCGGTGGGCGGCGCACCCCCGGGTGGAAATGGGCCCGAGGGGGGCCGGGGGGCCGCCCGGGGCGGCGGTCCCTCCGGAGCCCCCCCCCCGCGAGGGGGCGGGGGGGGGGGAGGGATCCCCCGGGCCCGGGGACGGCCACCAAAACCCCGGCCGGGTTGAACCCTCCGGGGGGACTGGCGGGACCCCCCCGTTTACCCCCTTAACGGTTTCACGCCCTCTTGAATTTCCCCCAAAGTTTTTTTCCCCTTTCCCTTACGGTACTTGTCGACTATCGGTCTCGTGCCGGTATTTAGCCTTAGATGGAGTTTACCACCCCCCGGGCTGCATTCCCGAAACCCCGACCCGAGAAACCGGTCCCGGCGCCGGGGCCGCGACCGGCCTCACCCCGTCCAGGGGCTGTGCCTCGATCAGAAGGACTTGGGCCCCCAAGAGAGGGCGCCGGGGGGGGGGTTTTCTGTACGCCACTTTTCCCCGGCCACCGGGGGGGGGTTTCGGCGGGGGCTTTTTCCCCGTTCACTCGCCGTTACGGGAGGGAACCCCGGTTTGTTTTTTTTCCTCCCCCGACTAAATGCTTAAATTCAGCGGGTCGCCACGTCTGATCGGGAGGTCGGGGGGAAAGGGAAAGGGGGAGCTGGCGCCCCCCCGGGGCGCCCAGGGTTCGGGGCCCGGGCCCCCTCGCCGGCGGCAGCGGGGCGGGGCGGAGGCCGGCGGCGGCGCGCCCGCCCCCCGGCCCGACGCGGGGGGCAGCGCTGTGTCCCCACAGACACGCCCCGGGGCCGGGGGAAAGGGGGCGGCCCCCCTTTCCCCCGCCGGCGGCCGGGGGGGGCGAGGGGTCGGGACTTGGCTTCGGGGGGGGAGGAGGGCCCGCCACCCCGGGGGCCCGCGTCCCCCGGGGAGGGGAGCGAGGGCGGGAGGGCGCCTGCGACGGGGTTTCCCCCCAGCCGCCCCGGGGGGGGCCCCCCGGGGCGATTGACCGTCGGGCGACGCTCGGAAGGGGGCCCCCGGGGGGAAACCCGGGGCCGCAAGGGGTTCAAAGGGGTTTGATGATCAATTTTCCTGAAACCACATTTAAATTTTGCAGCCAGCTGGGTTTTTCATCGACGCACGAGCCGGGTATCCACCGCTAAGAGTTGTAAGAGGCCCCTTTTCTCCAGGGGGGCGAGGCGACGGGGCCGGCGGTCCCGCCGTCCCTCTGAGCGAGGGACAAAAGGGGGTTGGGAAAAAGGCCGGGTTCCCGGCCCCGGGCCCCAGGGAGGCCCCTGGGGGCGCGCGGGGGCACCGCGGCCCGGGGCGAGGCGGGGCCCGGGGGGGCCCACGCCGCCGCGGCCCCCCGACCCCGCCGCGCCGGCGGAGGAGGCCGACGAGGGGGAGCCTTTTAACCGCCGCCCGGGGGCGTCAGGGACCCGGCCCCCGCGTGGGGGGGAAGATTTGGGGTTTTTCGGGGCACGGCCGGGAAAGGCCGCCGGGGCCCCCGCCCGGGGCCCGGGCCCTTTCCCCGCCGGGGAGCACGAACCGCGCCGGAAGGGGCCCCCCCCCCCCGCTCCGGGCCCGGGCCTTTGTGGCGGGCAGCCCGCGGGGGGGGCCCTGGGGCCCCCGCCCGAGGCCCTGGCCCTGGGGTTTAGTGGGGCGCGCGCCCTCGCCGGGGGGTCCCCGACGGGGGCCCCCTTCCCGGGGTTTAAAGATCCTTCCGCAGGTTCACCACGGAAACCTTGTTACGACCCTTTTTCTTCCCCCATAGCCCCGGGTTTGACCGTCTTCTTTGGCGCTCCGCCAGGGCCCTAAAAACCGGGGGGGGCCCATCCGAGGGCCTCACAAAACCCTCCAATCGGTGGGAGGGGACGGGGGTGTGTCAAAGGGCAGGGGCTTAATCAACGGGGAGCTTATGACCCCCCACTGGGAACCCCCGTTCTGGGGAATAATTGGAAAACCCCCATCCCCATCACGAATGGGGTTCCCAAAGGGGTTTCCCGCACCTGTCGGGTAGGGTAGACACACGCTGAGCCAGTCAGTGTAGGGGCGTGCAGCCCCGGGCATCTAAGGGCATCACAGACCCGTTATTGCTCAATCTCGGGTGGCTGGGAAAGCCACTTGTCCCTCTAAGAAGTTGGGCGCCGACCGCCGGGGGGCGCATAACGTTTGCATGCCAGAGTCTCGGCCGTTATCGGAATTAACCAGACAAATCGCTCCACCAACTAAGAACGGCCATGCAAACCACCCCCCAGAATCGAGAAAGAGCTATCAACTGTCAATCCTTTCCCCTGTCCGGGGCCCGGGGGAGGTTTCCCGGGTTTAGTCAAATTGCCGCAGGCTCCACCCCGGTGGGCCCTTCCGTCAATTCCTTTAAAATTTCAGCTTTGCAACCTACCCCCCGGAACCCAAAGACTTTGGTTTCCCCGGGAAACGCCCCCCGGGCTGGGAATAACGCCGCCGGATCGCTAGTCGGATCGTTTATGGTTTTAACCAGACGGTATCTGGGTCGCTTTTGAAAACCCCCGACTTTCGTTCTTGATTAATGAAAACATTCTTTGGGAAATGTTCCTCTGGGGTTTGTCTTGCGCCGGTCCAAAATTTTCACCTCCCCCCGGCAAAAGAATGCCCCCCGGCCGTCCTCTTAATCATGGCCCCAGTTCCGAAAAAAACCCAAAAAATGAACCGGAGTCCTATTCCATTATTCCCAGCCGGGGTATTCCGGGGGACCGGCCTGTTTTTAACACCTTAATTTTTCCCAAAATAAACGCTTCGACCCCCCGGACACCCCGTTAAGAGCATCGAGGAGCGCCGAGAGGCAGGGGCTGGGACAGGCGGTAGCCCGCCCGCGGCGGACCGCCAGCTCGATCCCAAGATCCAACCACATGAGCTTTAACCGCAGCATCTCAATATACGCCACTGGAGCTGGAATTACCGCGGCTGCTGGGCAACGATTTGCCCTCCATCGATCCTCGTTAAAGCGATTTAAAGTGTACTCATTCCACCACAGGGCCTCGAAAGAGTCCGTATTGTTATTTTTCGTCACTACCTCCCGGGTCGGGAGGGTATCGCGCGCCTGCTGCCTTTCCCGATGTAGCCGTTTCAGCCCTCTCCGAATCGAACCCTGATTCCCCGTTACCCGTGGTCACCATGGTAGGCACAGAAAGTACATCGAAAGTTGATAGGGCAGATATTCGAATGCGTCGTCGCCGCCACGAGGGCGGATCGGCCCGAGGCGCATTCAGAGTCAGCGGCCGGCGAGCCCGGGGTTGAGTTTGGTTCCAGCAATGTACACTCCCGGAGGTCAGCGCTCGTTGGCAGCGTATTAGTTCTAGAATTACCACAGTTATCCAAGGAAAGGTGGAGCGACCAGTTGGAACCATAACTGATTTAATGATTCGCAGCCCACTGTAACGCCCGCATTTGCAGACATGCATGGCTTAATCCTCGAGATAAGCATATGCCACTGGCAGATCCAACCAGAGGTAGATTCGTTGGCCGGCGGCGAAATGGGCCATGGGGCACACGGGAAACGCCCCACCCGAGGGTTGGGGACGTCCGCGCGCTCGCGACAGGTCAGCCGATGTTCCGGAGAAACGACGCCGGCACATCTGGGGCCATGAGAAGGGCGCTGGCCTGGAGGAAGCGCTCAGCGAGGAGGAAGCATCCGGGCGGGGAGCCGGACGGGGCGCTGCAGAGCAGGCGCCCGGCGGCGACGGCCCCGCGCTCGCTGGCCGGAGGGAAGCGCCCCCTGGGACGCAGGGCCCCCGGCTCGCCCGGCCGGGCGAAGGAGACGTAGCGCATGCGCCGCGGGGGCGGCGGCGGCTCCGTTCCTCGCGCGAGGTCTGGTCTCGGTGGGGGTTGGCTCGCGAGGGCGGAGAGGCGCCCGCCCGCCTGGAGCGCCGTCCCTTCCCCCCGAGGAGGAGAGGGCCGGCCCGCGGAGGTCTTCCCCGGCGCGAGCGGACGGCGCCCGAATCGCTCGGTGAACAACGGTGAGTGCGGGTCTCGCCCCGCCAGCTGGCGGTCCTCACTTTCCTCCCGCCGGGCCGCCGGCGCCGGCAGCCCTGCTGTGGGTTCCGCGGCGGCGGTCGGAGGCCGCTCGAGGTCCTCGTCCCGGAGCCCGGGGTCGCCCGCCGCCGGCGTCCTCAATGCCCTTCTTCTGACCGCCTCTGCGAAGGCAGTGGGTCCGGGCCGCCCGCCGCTGCTGGTTGAGTTGCCCTGCGCCCGCCGCGCCGGCGGTCACGCGCGGTTTTGAGCGCGGTGGAAAGCGGCCGAAAGGCCTTCCGCCAGGGTCCCGAGGTCCCTTTGCGCTGGCCCACCCCCGCGCCGAGCGAGGGACAGGCCGGCCCGCGGTGACCGCCTCCGGCGCGAGACGGACCGCCCGGGATCGCCGGCAACCTGGCGAGCGCGTCCGCCCCGCCGCTGGGGCGGTCCCCACCCTCCTCCCGCCGGGGCCGCCAGCCGGCAGCCCCGTCAGGGGTTCCGCGGCGGCGGTCGGAGGGGCCGCTCGAGTGGTCCCTTCGGGTCCCGGAGCACGGGGTCGCCTGCCGCCGGCGTCCCCCCACGCCCTCTTCTCCGCCGCCCTCTGCGAAGGCAGCGGGTCCGGGCCGCTCGCCGCCGCTGGCTGAGTTGCCCCGCGCCTGCTGCGGCCGGTGGGCCGCGGCCTTGAGCGCCGTGAGCGGGCCGGGCCCTCCCCCAGGGTCCTGCAAAAATCCCTGTCGCCGCAATTCTCCGCAGGCGAGCTGGGGCCGCAGGACGCAGACTGGCTTGGCGGCGGCGCCCGATGCCCGCCGCCCGCCGCCCGGAGTGCAGGCCCTGAGGCCGGCGCTGCCTGGCGCCGCTGGACGCCCAGCCGGCTTCCCGGAACCAGGCTGGCTGGCCACGCCGCCGCCGCCACGGCTGCCCCGGGCGGCAGCGTTCACGCCGTCGGACCTGACGCGCGCCTCTCGCCGCGACAGGCCGGGGCTCTGCGGGGACTGATTGAGGCCCGGCGATCAGTCCGGGCGTTTCAGAGCGATAGGCCCTCTCCCTGATTACCGTGGACCTCAACTCTCTCCGGCCGGCGTTTCTCATGAGGCACCGACTGCCGCCGCGACGCTTGCAAACCAAAAGAGAGACATCTCCTCCTCCTCCTCCCTCCTCCTCCCTCCTCCTCCATCTTCCTTAGCAGAGATGTCCTCAGACTAGAAACTATTTCATAACTGGGAGAGCCACTGTATAAAAAAAAGAGAGAGAAAAGGGCTCTTTTGCTTGGCCAGAGTAGAGACTCAAGAGAATCGTATCCATCGCGTCCTCCGCATGTATCCACGCGTATTGGGGTCTACAAACAGCCCCGGAACGGCACAGTACAGGAGAGAGAAACCTCATCGACTTCAAAAGATCCAGATTTCTTAACTAGAGTGAATTCAAAGAAAAGCTAACAGGCCGAAATAAAGAAAACTCTCAGGTCAGACTGGAAGGACATTTCCCCCCACCCCTTCTCAGAGTGTCAGCCACTTGATTGCATATTGCCTTCCCTGTAAGGATAGTGAAACGAAACGAAACGTAACAAACAAAACCCCCGGACAATCTTCACAAACATAACGGTAAAGAAAGACACCTCGCCTACCGGCGTTCCCAGACATCTGCAGGCAGGTGGACTCTCGACGCCAATACAGACTGCAACCGCGAGGTAATACGACCTGAATTCCATCTGGTTACAGTTACACCCAGCGGTCTTACAAAAATTGTTTTACCCCAGTCCCTGGAATGAAGCGCACGGTCTCTTGTATCAACCTTTTCTTCCCCGTGCGCCCGCCCCTCGGCCTCGGCCTAAAGGGGGATTTGTATGCCTCGCCGTGCCAAATGGAGCTGGGTTAAGGAGCGGATGATCTGACACCTGTCCCTTTGGTGAAGAACGGGTGGGCGGGGGCGGTTTGTGGGGCGGGGGCGGGTGGGCGTGACTCTAAGAAGCAGCAGCTTACGACTGCCCACATTGCTCCTGGAGAAAGAATCACGCCTGGTCAAACATCACCTACCAGCCATGGGCTTTAGAACAACATCTAAAGGAGGACTTTAAGAGTTAACCCCGGTAAAGCACACCTTTACCCTGTCTGAACTTCTGGGACTCAAGCCTAAGAAGGGTGTTTTCCTGCACTCGAAAGCTTGCCGTGGTCCTTTATTTTATTAATATTATTTTAATAGTGGCCTGCTCTATAAAGGTACCCGCCCGTAGCCTATTTTTTGGCACTAATAAATTGACTAACTGCAGCCAGCGTTAAGGAGTTCTATATGCCGTCAGGCCGCGTCCCTGGCAAAAAAATAAAGGTGGTGGTGGTGGGAAGTGGCGGGTGGAAACTCCAGACCGCCTCAAAACACGTCTCTCACTACTGCAGGCACTTGATGTGGGGCTGCCTGGCAGAGGCTAGGGGTGTGTAGAAGCTGTAGCCAGGCAGAACACAGTGACTAGGGATGAACAGGAACGAAAGGATTCTAGCCTATGACTCTGTTCTGGGCACGCTGCACGGCTCCGCCCATAAGCTTCCACGCACTTCGAGGTTCTAATACAGATACAGCCCTGAAAGGTCTGGGAGCTCAAGTACCTGTCCGAGCGAAGCCCAAATAGAACGGTCAGACAAAACCCTGGGAACAGGAGTCAGTGAATGTGGCCAGTCGATCAGCCAATCCCAGCAGGAGGGCTGGGAATGGTATGCTATAAAAGGGTGGAGCCTAGTGAGTTCAGTTCAGAGTTGGAGTTCCGCTGGAGAGGGGAGGTTGGGAGAGAGCACTGTCTCCCAGAGTTCTGCTCAGGCAGTGAGGGCTCTACTGTTTACCAGTTATTGAAGACAGGAGGCTTGTAGAGCTGATTGAATCTATTGCCCATGTTAAAGGCAACGCATACCATCCTCGTGATATTGCTATATTTATTATCTTCAATCTACTTGTTATTTTTTTTTAACACATATTGAGTTTATATTGAGTCGGTGGAACTAGATCAGCTGCACGTTTTCAACGACGCCACCGGGAAAAAAAGATTTAAAATCCTGCGCCTTGGAAATTTAAAAAAAACCAAAAAAAAGAAACGTCCAAAAAAAAAAAAAATGGACCGGGGGATGACGCCTAGCTGACGGGCCTTTCCCACGGGGCCCCACTGAAGAGACCCCCTTTCCCCCCCCCCCCTTTCGGAGCATGGTTTTTTGAGTTTAAAGCCATCAGCCCTACGAGCTCCACTTGCCCACCCTTGTTGTCAGCTGGGTGTTTGCTTATGTCATGCCCGTAAGCCTTTTGGGCCCCCCCCTTAGTCAGCAGTGTTTCCAGAAGCGGGGAAAGTCCTTTCGAGATCCTGAGCGATTGATACCCTTTCCCTGGCTAGTCCCTTTATGTCTGTCGACAGACCCGGGGTTTTTAGACGCCGGGGCGCCGGCAATTTAACCCCCCCGTGTACGGTTGGTGCTACCATTTGTTGTTGAAAATTTTGGGAAACGCAAAATTTTCAGCACCTTCCCGCTGGGCCTGGTGAAATGGGGCCTGGGGGAAGTATCCCGGGTGTGGCCCTTGAAGGGAATCCCTTTCCCTTCTGTTATTTTCAACTGTGGAATATTTTTGGCCGCCGCCCCGGGGGGTTTTGTCAAAGGTTAATAAATAAAAAAAAAATAAATCCACCCCGCCCTAATTGCCACCTATCCGATCCGTTTCCCGCATCGCTGGGCCCTTTTAGCAGAAAAAAGCCCCCGACGGATAGCATTTGCTGCACGGAGGAAGGAAAAAAAGAGTTTCGCCCCCCTTCCCTTTGTTTGGCCCTTTGAACTCTAGCCCCCACCCCCCCCCCCGGGGAGGCTTCCCGAGCGAAAACGCCCCCTTTGAAAATAAGAACCTTTTCCTCACACCCGGGAGATTTTTCCCTTTGGCCCCGCCTGTCCCTGCCACGGCCAGACCCCGGGGGCCAGGGGAGCGGACCCCGGGGCCCCCTCCCCCGGCGACCGCCCCGGGAGAAGGGGGGGCCGCCCTGACTCGGGGGGTCCTCTCCTCCCCAGAGAGATGTCACCAAAAAAGCAAAGACTCAGCCAAGCGGGAGGCGCGAGGGAGAGAGACCACTGGGTTTTTCCCCCCACGGCCCCACCTGCCCCTTTCCCGGGGGGGGGCCGGACTACCCCCTTTGCCCCCCGTTCCAACGCGGGTCCGGGAGGGCCCTGCCCCCCACGGCGAGCGAGCGGTTTTTCTCCTCCCCCTGGGGCGCCGTTTTTCTCTCTTTTCCCCCACCTGCCTGCCTCCCCTTCCCGGGGGGGGAACGGTCGGGCCGCCTGCCGCCCGTTCCAGCACGGGGCCGGGAGGGGGCTGGTCTTCCCCGGCGGGGCCCGTGGGCCGGTTTTGACCGGGGATTTTGCCCCTGCCTCGCGCCCTTTCGCCCCCCCGGCGGGGGGAGCGGCCTCCCGGGGGCCGGGGCGCCCCGGGGAGGAGGGGCCCGCGTCCGCTCCGGAAAAAAGCTTGTGCCGAGGGCTGTTTTCAAAGATCGCAGCGAGGGATTGCTCCAGTACGAAACCCTGACCCAGAATCAGGTCGTCTACGAAGATTTGGGCCCCGGGGTTCCCACGAACGTGGGTGCGTCACGGGCGAGAGGCCCCCCCCTTTCCCGGGCCGCGCTCCGCTCCCAAACGGAGGCTTCCGCACCCGGGCGGCCCGGCTATCTGGGGCCCAAAACCGAGGCCCTCGGCGCTGGGTATCGTTAGGGTTTGGGGGTTTCCCTGGATTTAGAGGCGTTCAGTCATAATCCCACAGATGGTGCCCCCCCATTGGCCCTCAGCCAAGCACATACCCCAAAGGTCTGAACCTGCGGTTCTCCCCGTACCCGAGCAGGATTACTATCGCAACAACACATCATAGGGGTAAAACTAACCTGTCTCACGAGGGCTAAAAACCCCGCTCACGTTCCCATTAGTGGGGGAACAATCCAACGCTTGGTGAATTCTGCTTCACAATGATAGGGAAAAGCCGACACGAAAGGGTCAAAAAGCGACGTCGCTTTGAACGCTTGGGCCGCCAAAGGGGCCGTTATCCCTGTGGTAACTTTTTTAAAACCTCCTGCTTAAACCCCCAAAAAATCAGAAGGATCGGGGCCCCGCTTTCACGGTCTGTATTCCTACTGAAAAACAAGATCAAGCGAGCTTTTGCCCTTCGCTCCCCGGGGGGTTTTTTCCTCCCTGAGCCGCCTTAGACACCTGGTTTCGGTTTGACAGGTGTACCGGCCCCCGTCAAACTCCCCCCCCTGACGCTGTCCCCGGGGGGGTCGCGCCCGGCCCGGGGGCCGGGCGCTTGGGGCCGAAACGGGGAGCCCCCAGGGCTGCCCCGCCCCACCGGGTAAATGAAAAAAAGATCAGGGGTAGTGGGATTTCACCGGGCCCCGGGGGGCCTCCCACTTATTCTACACCCCCTCATGTTTTTCACAGGGCCAGACTAGAGTCAAGCCTTTTTCAGGGTTTTTTTCCCCGCTGATTCCGCCAAGCCCGTTCCCCCCGGTTTTGGTTTCGCCAGATAGTAGGGGAGGGGCAGTGGGAATCTCCTTATCCATTCATGCAAACGTCACTAATTAGATGACGAGGCCGGGGTACCTTTTAAAAGAGTATAGTTTCCCGCCGTTTACCCGCGCTTCATTGAACTTTCCTTTTACATTCAGAGCACTGGGAGAAATCACCCTCGCGTCAACACCCCCCGCGGGCCTTCGCGATGCTTTGTTTTTAAATTTAAAAAGTCGGGTTCCCCCGGTCCGCACCCCCGTTCTAAGTCAGCTGCCAGGGGCCGGCCGAGGCGGAACGCCGGCCCGACCTGTCCCCGCCAGGGAGGAGGGCCGGGGACGCCCGCCGCAGCTGGGGCGATCCACAGGAAGGGCCCCCGGGCCCGGGCCGGATCGCCGCCGCGCTCCCGGGGGGGGGGAGCAGGCGCCCCCTTCCAGCCGCGGTCCCCCCAGCCCCCCCTTTGCGCCCCGCCCGACCGGCCCAGCCCCCAGAGCCAATCCTTATCCCCCAAGTTACGGGTCCGGGTTGCCGACTTCCTTACCCCATTGTTCTAACATGCCCAGAGGCTGTTCACCTTGGGGACCTGCTGCGGATATGGGGTACGGCCCCGGCGCGAGATTTTCACCCTCTCCCCGGATTTTCAAGGGCCAGGGGAGCTCACCGACGCCGCCG
>JAPFRF010000049.1:0-10333 GCA_029282475.1 Phrynocephalus forsythii | reverse complement strand
ATAGGGATCACCCTCAGTATGGAATAATGAAGGTACTTTTCTGGCTGCATTATTTTATTGTTCTTGGTTTTTCTTTGTCGCAGAGAGAAGCTTCGAACTCAAAGAGCAAGGAGCTTTGGGAACTGTTCCAGTCCGGTTTGGAGTTCATCACGCTGGGATGCTACGCTCTCAGAGAAACTTGGCAGAACGTTTTTTTCAGAAGGGCTCTTGAAGGTGTATACCGTCAGTTGCGAGAATCTTATCCTCAAGGTCTGATATTGCAGATTTTGGTTTGTACTGCAACATTGGCCTGGGGTGTAAATCTACCAGCTCATACCGTCATTATCAAGGTAACAGCCATCTACATTAATGCTATCATTTTTGTTGTCAAACTCTTAAAATTGGAAACAGGGTACTCAACTATACGATCCAAAAGCTGGTGGTTGGCGAGAACTCGGCATTCTTGATGTCATGCAGGTATACAACGAACTTCTCTTGACTTGAGATTGAAATGGCCTTTTTAGATTTTTGACGCGCAGGGCGTCCGCAGTTTGATTCAAGTGGAGAAGGAATTATTATTACTACCCATGACAAGCTTGCACATTATTTGCGATTGATGACGCACCAATTACCCATTGAGAGCCAAGTAAGATCAATGTTTACTTCATACCTTTAGTTTTTCAACCTGCTTATCACTTGCAGTTTGTAAGCGCTTGAAAGATAACTTGAACGCGGAAGTGGTTCTGAAACTGTTACTAACGTTCGTGAAGCGTCAACTTGGCTCAGCTACATATTTGTTCGTGCGAATGACGGCCAGCCCGCTAGCTTATGGATTGGAATGGAATGAGGTATGAGCCTTTTCTTACTTTAACTTATTATTAAATGTAATGTGGTTCATAGGCCATGAATGATCCTCAACTTGTTGCGAAACGAAAATGCTCTAATTGTAGATGCTGCTCGTGCGCTGAATAAGGCAAAATGTTATGGTTTTGATGAAAAAGTGGCAACTTCTATGTCACGGACTTGGGCCGTGTTGCAAGCCATTTTTATCTTCAATACAGGAGTGAAATTATTAACGAGATGCTTAAGCAGCATAGAGTGATAGCGAGGTACCTATTTTGTTGTTTGTACAAATTGACGTTCTTCGTGCCTCGTTTGCAGCTTTTTAAGCTGGTCTCGGGCATTCATCTGAATTTGAAAACATTATGGTGAGGGAAGAAGAGCAACAAGAAATAGCGAAGCTTCCATACCTCTTGCCCTTTGGAAGCTTATGGTGGGGGCTGAGAGCAAATATGGAAAAATCAACGTTCTTATACAAGTGAGTAATATGTAGCGGGTATGCACGATTACGTAATTGCTTATTTTTCTCAGGTCTATATATCTCAAGGTTACTTGGATGGGTTTTCTCTTATTGTTGATAGTGCCTACATAAGTGCAAGCTTGGGACGCATTATGAGAGCGTTGTTTGAAATTTGCTTGCGGCGTGGCTGGTGTTCAATGTCGGCAATGATTCTAGAATATTGCAAGGCTGTAGACCACCGTATTTGGCCTCATCAGCATCCTTTGCGACAATTTCACGGAGTCCTTTCCCCCGAGGTTGGCTTGCTAGAATCGCTTTTGCTTCGGCTCTATGTTTTTTCTGTCAGGTGCTGCGTAACTGGAAGACCGGTGCTGACTTGGATAAACTTTTATGACATGAATGAAAAAGAGATTGGCTCTTTGATCAGCAGTCCCTATGGTGGAAAGGTAAATGGCTCTTCAAGTAACAGCCTCCAACGTTATTCGATTTCAGCTGGTACGTCAATGTATGGATCACTTCCCGTTCATCAATCTGTTCGCAAACGTGAGTCCAATTACGCGGACTGTTCTTCAGGTGAATGAGCGTTTCTGTATGTAGCAAAATCTCAACTTTCTTCTTCGGTTGTAGGTCACTTTAACTATTACCGCGGATTTTACTTGGAAGGACAGGTTTCATGGGACGGCTTTAAGATGGTTTGGGGTGGGAGGTATGTCGACCAAGTCTTCGGTAGCGAATTGAAGCTGGTTGTAACTGGGTAGGATTCGGATAACGAGCATATTTACCACTCGGAGCACTGGACATTGACCAAGAAAATGGTGGCGGAAGGAAGCCAGACAATTTCATTCACCATTCCCATTTTTGAGCCAATTCCCTCGCAGTATTACATTCATACCATTTCGGACACGTGGTTACAAGCGTCCTAATTTTATACACTCTCTTTTCAGCATCTATCTTACCAGAGGTACGTTTCGTGTTTGCTAGCATGACTGTATAACACGCTCTTTGTTCTCTACACAGCTCCACCCTCCACACACTGAGCTACTAAACCTTCGACCATTACCGGTGTCAGCCTTGAAAACCAGAAATACGAAGAACGATACAAGTTTTCACATTTCAACTCATCCAAACGCAGGTACTGTCATCCATTTAAGGAGTTACCGGTGACTCAATGTCGTTTGCAGGTTTTTCACACTTTGTACCAAACTGATCATAATGTTCTGCTGGGCGCTCCAACTGGGAGTGGGAAAACAATATCCTCAGAGCTTGCCGATGCTTCGCCTTTTTACACACAACCAGATATGAAGGTAACATCTTTCTGTTTTTAGAGATGTCGTAGCTAAGAACTGTGCACTTCAGGTCATATACATTGCTCCTTTAAAAGGCTCTTGTGTGGAAAGAGTTGACGACTGGAAGAAAAGTCTGTACCCACGCTTGGAAAGAAGCTGGTATGTCAATTTTCCAGTAGTTTTTATGACGATTCAACTGCGTTGTAGGTGGAATTAACGGGCGATTTTACTCCGGATTTACTTGCGTTGCTTGAAGCAGATATCATCATTTCAACTCCTGAAAAATGGGACGGTATTAGTCGTAGTTGGCACAACAGAAGCTACGTTACAAAGGTCGGCCTGATGATCATTGACGAAATACATTTGCTAGGCGCAGACAGAGGTCCGATCCTTGAGGTAGTGGAAGTCTCTTTGATAGTAAAGTTGTCAGGAAATAACGTAATTGGTATGCAGGTTATATATCCCGGATGCTATATTTCTTCTCAAACCGCTCGTCATGTTCGATTTGTTGGCCTGTCAACGGCCCTTGCGAATGCAAAGTGAGTCTTAGGCATGCAAGACTCACGTTTAATATTTTGTTTCAGGGATTTGGGAGACTGGCTGGGCATTGAAAATGTTGGACTGTATACTTCAAGCGTTCGCCCAGTACCACTAGAAGTTCATATACAGGTAAATTAAACAAAACATGTACTGCCTACTGCAACGCTTTGCTGCTTACTACAGGGATATCCTGGGAAGTTTTACTGCCTCGAATGAATAGCATGAACAAACCAACTTACGCTGCTATCAGAACACACTCCTTTGAAGCCGGTTTTGATATTTGTCTCTTTTCTCGTCGTCAAACTCGACTTACTGCCTTCGATCTCATTCAGGTATGCCATTTAGCTTTTGTTCGATGGCATTTTGTAATTTATTGTACCAGTTCGCAGCCCAAGACGAACAGCCACGCCAGCTTTTGCAAATGAATGAAGAGGACAACATGATTCTGTACAAGGTTGTGGATAGTAGTCTAAAGCACACATTGCAGTTTGGGATCAGGTTGCACCATGCTGGTCTCTGTGACAGTGACAAACTAGTTGAGGAGCTCTTTTACAACAACAAAATTCAGGTAAACACTTTTTCGTTTTTACGATGGTCGATATACCTTTTGTTTCTGAACAGGTTTTAGTTTGCACGAGCACTTTAGCTTGGGAATCAATCTCCCCAGCACATCTAGTTGTAATCAAGGTATGCGTTTGCTACTTGATTGTTGTCTTGAATTGGGAAATCTTTTTTGGTAGGGGACCAGAGTATTTTGATGGAAAGTCTAAACGCTTACATTGATTATCCTATCACGGATGTATTGGAAATGATGGGCCGGGCAGGACGGCCCCAGTTCGATCAACACGGAAAGGCTGTAATATTGGTTCATGAACCGAAGAAAAGCTTCTACAAGAAGGTTTGATAGCTCAACGACGTTGGACCGATCCATCTTAACGTTCTGAACGGTGGCAGTTTTTATATGAACTTTTTCCAGTTGAAAGCAGCTTGGTTCACCACCTTCATAATCACTTGAACGCAGAGATAGCTGCTGAACAATTGCAACAAGCAAGATGCTCTTTACTATTTGACATGGACGTATCTGTACCGGCGGCTGGTTATGAATCCAAGCTACTACCCAGTTGGAAGACACAGCAGCTGAGTCCATCAATCATTTCTTGTCAAGGTGATGTTTTTCTGCCGATGCTTTCATTGACTGCTTTGCTCTCTTTTAGTCTTGTGAATGGCACACTTTGAAGCACTGGATGACGCTGGGTGCATCAAAGTGAGCGAAGACAACGTAGAGATACAGATGCCGGGACTCATTGCTTCAAAATACTATCTTCACTACACAAACAGTAGCACTTTTCAGCTCAAACGTACACTCTGAGAGTTCATTGGAGGTACGATCGTTGAAAAGGTAGACCTGTGGCTGATTGATCTTTGTGAGCAGGAGCTATTACAGCTGCTTTCATCTGCTGCGGAGTATGACGAGCTTCCTGTCCGGCATAACGAGGTACAGCCGCTTCGAGTTTTCGTTTACTGACCAGCACAACCTTCCAGGAAAACCTGAATGCGATTCTTGCGCAGCAAGCACGAATGCGTGTAGACAATAAGCTGCTAGATGACCCTCATGTGAAGGCCAACTTGCTGTTTCAGGTAAAACAGAGAACGACTTCGTGAATCCAGCGCGAAGTTCATTTATCAGGCCCATTTCTCACGACTGGAGCTGCCAATTTCTGACTACGTGACAGACACGAAGTCAGTGCTGGACAAAGCATACGTATACTTCAAGCGATGGTGGATGCTGCTGCCAATGGAGGATGGCTCAGAACGACCATTCGAACTATGCAACTTCTGCAGATGATTATGCAGGTAGAGCTGATGATTTCATTGCAATGTTATTATAATTCGCGTCTCTGACAGGGAACATGGTCTGATCATTCGCCTTTGCTCATGCTGCCAAACACAACCACGGAGCTCTTGCCTTGCCATTTGCCGTTGGACGAGTTCTGTCCTTGCCGTCACAACGCTTGTGTTCGAGCGCTTTATGTCTCAGTCCCAAGTTCACGAAGTCATACAGGTGATTATCTCCACGCTTGACGGATGGGTTCTGTTTGTGACTTTGGTCCTTGTTGCATTGCCAGGCATGGAATTTTCTTCCACGAATCGATCTTCGTGGAGGATGCGAGATCAAAGGCTGAGTGAGGGGACAAGTTCACGTCGTTCGCACTGGACATCGAAGTCAAGTCCAACACAAGGAGAAGCAGCAGTCGAGCTTTCCTGCCTCGATACTCGAAAGTGAGATCTCGCAGTTTCGATGAGTAACACTCATTTTTTCCTCTTGTGCTTGGTTTTAGTCCAAGGAGGGATGGTGGATCGTTGTAGAAGCACAAGAACTTGGGAGCTCTTCGCCATGAGGCGTGAGCATCAAAGACAAGCGTCTCAGCACAAGCGTTGCAGTGCCAAGAGTTCCTGGGGAACACAGGTAAAGAGGATCATGATGAAGTTTTTCCTGATTGATCCTCTTGTTTGTTTTCGTGATTCCAGGAAATAGCGCTGTTCTCGTCTCAGATTGCTACGTTGGCCTCGATCAAACTCATACCATCCCGGTTTAGTCCAATCTCTCTTTCGTGCTTTCATTCCACACGAACCAAGTGCTAGAAATCAGCGCAAATGGCGATCCCTGCGCGGACGACGAGTTTGGCGTTCTGACCCCATCCGATGCAACTGGGATCGATCGATCGAACGACGATCGACGAGAAGATGGTCTCAATACATAACACCAAGCTCTTCAATCTGCCTGTCCGCCTGAGATCTGTGTAAGTTTGTCGACTAAACCTTCACATAATTTTTAACATATTGGTTATGAATTATGTGTGTGAGCATAAGTCTCAGTTTATCAATGCTATGGCTAGCCACTTTTCTATCCTTGTCCACCAGTGTCAACACAATCTCTTGCCTATTGTGGAGTATAGTCAAAGGCGCCAAGTTTTCTTCCACTTCCCAGTAACCAAGCAAGAACAACATTAAGATCATTCCAAAACTTTTCGACTGCTCGTACCTCTAGCTGATCACCCATGTTGACCACCAGCATTCCCTCGAGTGCACACCGGTGTGGCTCTTCCATACCCAAGGCCTGCCTCGCCTTTGAGCAAGCCGGATAGCTCGTCTAAAGGACCATGTCTTCGAATGCTTCCACAAGACTGGCTGTGCGGAGGCCAAATCCTCAGATACATGGCCAACAGCATCCTCTTCCCGGCATTGAAGATGTTTCTAGCGTACTCGGATCCAACGTCCCTGTTGCATTGCAAAGGCAATAGCAGTGACATAATAATCAGGAGCGAGCCGGAGCGAGATACTGACTTGTAGCTGGCTGGGAACTCGGCCAGGGGTGCGCTCCGAGGGACTCTTCCTTGAGCCACATCTGGAGGTGGTCGTGTCACTCGAGCTTCTCTTCTTTCGAAGGCATCGTGCTGGTGCAGTAGCGGCGGGGTGAAGATCTCGTCGGTGTAGTACCGCGTCTTGTGTTCGCTGGGCGAGAGTTGAAGAGCACCTCATCACATCCTCGGTGTGAATTCCATTGAGCTGCAAGTCAGAAGAAACAACAACTTAGCAAATATGTAAAGGAAACTTTTGAATACTTGCATAGAACGTGTAAGCGTCAACGATATCCTCTCGAAGCTCTCGCTCCCCACATCGACTATCAGCAGCACCGCGTACCGGGAGACATCGGCAGCTCCATTCAGCATCATGTATCTGTCCGGAACGCTGTCCAGCGTCCCGTTGCAGCGGCCTTGATGCCAGCCATGGATTTGGGACCTTGCGTGTATGCAAGCTTGAAAACGATGCAGCTGCTGAAAGATGGAAGTGGGAATGTATGCGTGGATGCTAGGCTCTCTCGTTTGAGATGCAGATATCGGGCTCCTCCGCCCTGCTTATTCACCTTTAATTGCCTAATTGTCTGTAAGTCCTCGACCGTTCTCCTCCTGAGCTTCCGGCAGCTGGCAGATGGTTCCAAGTCCCGGCGAGAGGGAATGACTCGTTACAGGCTCGTCCACGCCTTGCTAAAAGCATCGACATGTGGCTCATGGTCATCGCAACTTGGCTTGGGAACCATGTCCCACCTACAACTTGGGCCTCTACCGCAAGGATCTTCGTCCCACGGATCTGGGACTTCCTGGGGCAGTCGGCTGCAGCTTCGAGTCCGAGAAACTCCTATTGGACGGCCTTTCGTCCTCGCTGGGATGGTCGGCTTTCTAGCGCTCGGGATCTTGCTCGTCGCGTTGGGCGTTCTCGGCGCGCTGTACATCGGCTCGATCATCATCGGCCTTTGCCACCGGAGGCCAGTGGGCCGTGCTGTCGACCATCATCGCGGCGATCTTCGGGCTCAAGCTCTATGGAGTTCTCCATCCCAAACGTTGCAAAGGAATGGTGGAGATTGCCAGTGTGTTCTACTCTTGTCCGCCACGGTGCCAAGTGCTGAAACGTCATGGGCGCCACATGTTTGTTTAGGTGGAGCTTTCACCTTGGATCGAGTTAGAAACGAAGGACCTAAGACAACTTCTACTTTGTTGCTCTTGATTGACACAGAAAAGAATCAGAACAAAACACAAAAACAGAAGGAAAGGATGAACTCACAAGAGTCGCGAGAGGCGCTAGTAGTACATTTTAATCGCGTAAAGACTCCAGTGCTGCCTTGCCAAACGGTAGGTCGCCACGTATCCCTGTTAGATCGATAGACCTCCCCGCGTGAACCAAAGCTGATGGCCGAGTCCTCACCTTGCGACTCCACTCCACTCCCGCGGCTTCGTTCCTCTCCAGCTCCTCCATCAATTGCCTCAGCGCTCATTGCAAACCAGTATAACTCGACCATGCACGTCCCCCATGCCCATTGGCAGCATCTGTTGCAAAACCAGTCAGAAACTCTCTCAGATCCGGACACGAAAGAACTTTGTCACTCAAATTTATTTTCTTTTTGAAACAAAAGTTTACTTAGTACCGAAGTAACTCAACTGAGGCTCTGTTTGACTAGATAGTCAAACGAGATTTTGCCATCCCAATTTTCATTTCCAACTCGAAATCCGTTCGGACGTCCGATGTCTCCACCATGGTTACTTTTAGCTCTGGCCTTGTTCCCACTCCGGAAAAAGCTGTACTGAAAGGAAAACACACACCCGTGTTCTGGAACGACTAATATTGGCGAGTCTTCCATTGTGACATTAATCACAAACACTTGAGCAGAATGCTGCTTGGCATACCGCTCGGCTTTCGAAACGTAACCTTCCATCATCGTTGACAACAACTCACAGCCAAACTTGGAAAAGTTGTCGTTGTTCCGGACTAGGATGTCAAGCCGCTCCTGCAGCCGAGCTCAGAAATCAGAGAGCCTCAAAACAAAAAAAGATGCTTACCTGCGTGTCTCTTTGTCAAGATACTCCGCAGCTATCTTAGCTTTAGGGACGAGCTTCGCATCAACCAGGGGTACGCTTGCGTCAAAACAGCCTTTATCCTGGTGAACAACATGAATTGGTAAGAATACTGATAACTCCCTGTCCGTTTTATACACTCTGGCCTGCACCATGCCTCCCCATCCAAAGTTCTAATTGCCTGGAAAACAACCCACAGAGGATCAACCTGCAACGCCTGTGCAGGAGGGTCCACCGAACCGCTCGTGATAACACATCTTCGCAATATAATACTCCGTAGCATTGGTGAAGAAATCCGCGACGTCATAACCATCCGGTTTTGCCTCCTGTGCGATTAATACACCTTGAGCAATGAGATTCCGCAGCTCCAGCATCACCATCTGATCATTGCAGTGACGCTTGTCTTCTTTAAGGAACGACAGGAGCAGATCAAAGTCACGGCCAGCTGCAGCCTTTCTTGAAACGGACAGAATCTTGGAGTAAGTTTGCTGTCCAAAAACATAAGTCGAAAGATGAAACGAGTCAGTTGCCCAATCCACTGCCTGCTAGTCCACAGCTCCCTGTCCACCAAGCAGTCCAGCATGAACCGACTATCCCTTTGTGACCACCTGTCGATTCTATGACCGGACGCAGCAATCCGCTCCAATCTCAATCTTAACTTACTCCTTGGAGGTCGGTTTGTGCCTGCTGCAGCAGGTTCTCAACATCGCCTACTAAGAACCTCACTGGCTCGAAAAGGAAACTGTACGAGAAAGGCGAATACCGGCTGGGCGCACTACTCGGTACATAGACCCTGTTTAGCTCCCGCTGCATCTTCAGGCTGCCTCAAGTATTGAGCTTCAAGAAGATCTCACAGTCTCAACACCAAACCAGAAGGACACCGTTGAAGTTGTAGTCGTCATCGTCTCTAATCCCTTTGAGAGTGCTGAAATCGTCAAGGCAATCCGAAGAAGAGGCTGAGAGCAACGCGTCGGCTTCATCTATAATGAGTGTAACCTGATCGGCAGGTTCTTCACAAGAAACAACGACCTGAAGCTCCAATCTGTGCATTCTTCGCCTGTAAGCCTGGCTGGGAACAAATCAGCACATTTGCCATGAAGATGGTCGCAAAGCGCAGCCCAGAACCTGTTCCTGCTCCAGCATTTATCCACTGACACCTTGTCCAAATACACCACACAGATATCTGGATCAAGTGATAACTCCTCTTCACAGCCATTGCCATGGTGCTCTTCCCTTTTGTCGTGCGCCACATAGAACACAATACTTGCCGTGCTTCAGCTTGTCCTGGCTTAAGTAACATCAGGGGGTACGTTAGTGTGTTTCTGGGGATCCGTAATACCTCCTACGGCAAAGGTTCCTTCGGAGCGGTATCTGGTTTGCGCACTAGTGTGAAAACGCACCTATGCCTGAGGAGCAGCTCAGTTTGCCTGCTTACTAGGATGGATCCAGTGGTATCCTCGATCGCTATGTCCTTGGCTGGCCGGTCCAGCTTGTGAGCCATGAAATCGATCACTTCTCCGCAGTGATACCGTAAGAGAATCGCCATGGGCGGCCGAACCCAATTACCTGCACCGACTCAGCTATATCAGCGCGTCGCTTACTAGAGTCCATGATAAGGGTTCTGATTCCTCTTGTAAGAGAATATTCGTGGAATTCTCGTTATGAGGGAATATTCGTGATTCCCTCTGGTCACCCCGCAGGCCAGTTAGCAGCGGCTGGCATTCCAAGGCATTCAGAGTTCCAAATCGCAGGATCACGTCCCACTGTGAAAAAGAAAGATGGCACCCTCATCTTCCTTAACTTTAGAAGTGTACATGGCA
>JAPFRF010000310.1:0-16364 GCA_029282475.1 Phrynocephalus forsythii | reverse complement strand
TTTACCATTTGAGAAATGGGGAATCAATTTTTGTGGGACCTCTTCCATCTTCCAAGCATAATCACTGTAGGTATGTGCTAGTTTATACAGATTATGTGACCAAGTGGGCTGAGATGAAAGCATTGAAGGAAGCTACAAGTAGGAAAGTTGTACATTCTTGTATGAGCAAGTCATTACTAGGTTTGGTTGTCCTTTAGAATTAGTTAGGGTTCTCATTTTCTAAATGAGGTGGTAACTTCATTGACAAAACTGTATAGTGTGGCTCATAGGAAATTGACACCATATTATCCTTGTTGTAATGGTTGGGTTGAATGGACTAATGGTACGCTTTGCAAATATTATTTCAAAGACTTGTTCAGCCAATAGGACAGATTGGGGACAAGCAGCTTTTAGATGCAATTTGGGCTTATAGGTGGCTTTCAAAGTGATGACACAAGCTTCACCATTTCAGCTGGTGTATGATAAGAAGCAGTATTGCTGATTGAGTTAGAAATTCCATCTTTGCGTATAGATGTGGAACATGATCTTGATTGGGACAGGGCTATCAAAAACAAGTTGTAACAGCTGGATAAGTTAGATGAGAAGTGGTAACTCTTGGCATTTCAAGCTCATGCAATGATTCAACAATGTTGCAAAGTTTAGCATGATCAGCACTTGCACAAGAAAGAGTTTCTAGTTGGTGATAAAGTTTTGCTCTATGATTGAAGTATTGGAAATGCCCTGGAAAAGTTGAAGTGTCATTGGACAGGGCTTTTAGTGGCAGTCGGAAATGGATCAGTCCAACTTCAGGATTTTACGAGGAACTTATTGCCAATGCATCAATAGTTATCATGTGAAGAAATACTTTGAACAACCTTTTTTGTGCCTCAAGGACGATGCACCAAGTATAGTGGTGGGGGTGATGTCGCGGATAAAACATTGTCAAGGTATGGCATTTTTTTTTGTTTTTCTAATATTTGAAGAGTTAAAATCGTGGAGTGGAAGAGTTCATTACAAGAAGAAAGGAAATTAAAAGAAGTTAAGGAAGAGAGGAAAATGATAAGTGGAACTTGGTGAGTTGGAGAGGCAAAACAATGGAGCACAATGTAGAGCCAATGTGTGATACAGCATATTTAAGTGTGGCAATGTGCAAAACAAACAAGGTTATCTGGTGAGTAGCAAGTGAGTACAGTGTGCTTGCACTATGGGCAAGAGTGGATTAAGCTGCTAGTTGAAGTTTTTAGTTGAATTGTTAGAGGAATAAAGCTTTTGTTCCTACGCAGCTCTTGGAGTATGAGTTCAGAGTTGGATTCTCTAGTTGTCAGGTTTTCATTTTTGTTCTTGTTAAAACTAGAGCAATTAGCTTTCTTGCTATTTGATGTTTGGAAATAACAATAATTGAGTATATGAATTTGCCTGCTTTTCTACTTTTTGGTTTGCTTAAGCAAACCTCTAGAGGTATACGTAGGATATGTTTAAATTGTCTAGGATATTTTACCATCTAATGGTTGTTATTTATTTAGATTAGTTTTGTATTTATAATTTATAAAACATGTTTATAATATAAACACTTTGTAGTATATTCTGGTTATTCTACCATTGAATAGCTAAATTTCTAAACATAATTATAAACTTTTAGTTATTTAATTGATTAATAAATAATACTGGCAGCCATGGATCACACAGTTCCTTGTAACATCACTTGCAACACACAACAAATTATTTGAACTTATTTTGATCAATCAGGTTGGTTGTTCAAAACACCTAGCTTTTTGCAAATGAGGGGCAATTTCTAGTATAGTTACATGTGGCATGGTGATGCTGCAGGTATCATTATATTTTCTCCATGACGAGAGGAAGACCGTGGCGAGGTCTGAGCGTAACTTTGAACACCGGGCAGTGGCGATACGATGGCGACAACCGAAACCGGAAGCGCTGGAGAATGGTGGCCAAGGCGATCTTGGCTTCCATGAGTGCAAAGGACTGGCCGACGCACACGCGGGGCCCGCGCGAGAAGGCCAGGAACGCGTTCGGATGCTTGGACGCCTTGGCAACGCCATCCTTGAAGCGCTCCGGATTGAACTCGTGGGCGTCCCCCCCAGAGCTCCTTGTCGTGGTGGATGGCAAGGACTGGAAACGTGATCCCAACTCCTTTGGAACAAGGATATCTCCCCAGCGTTGTGTCCTCGAAACATGCTCGCATGAAAATACACCACCGGTGGATACAGGCGGAGACTTTCGTGGGAGGATCATGTTGATCTAGAAAACTAATCTTGAGCTCATGAAACTTGAAAGCATTGACTCAAAACCTTACCAGCTTGCTTGCTGATTGAATCGGCTTCCGAGTGACACCGCCGAATGCTTCCTGAGCCTCCACGCGAGCGCGCTCTTTGCCATTCCGGATGCAAAAGCCAGCAGCATCATGGACCAGGTGAGGAGAGATGCCGTCGTCTCGTGGCCAGCAAGGTAGAAAAGTCTTGCACTCCTCCATCACGGCCCGATCGTCGAAAGAAGAGTTTCCAGCCTCGGCAAAGCATCAGCCCCAGCAAGTCATGACTCTGGCCACCTGATCTCGCCGCCTCGATCAAGGCCAGCAGCAGCGAGTCGAGGTCGCTGTAGAGCTTTCTCAATCGAAAGTTTGCTGGAAACGGAAGGAATCTACGGTCGATGATGAATCGTGTTATAGTACGTGATAGAATAAAAACGATGATCACCTTTTGCCTGGCAGATAGTTGTATCGATCGATCTTGGAATGCTGTCTTGGATTGCTCTCAAAGAATTGGAAGACCTTCTGGCCTTTGAGATAGCTGCTTCCGAATGCCGTGTGGGAGATAATGTCTGCTGTTAGCTTTGAGAATTCACCACTCATTTCAATCTCGGGCTGCTCGCGGAGCGTTTCTTCACACCTGTCTAGCATCTCGAGCGCGCATAGTCCGATACGAGGCACCATTTTCTGATTGTTATGAAGTGATCAAAGTTGATATGAAGAAGGAAAGAAAAAGAAATGCAACCTTGAGCTTCTCTAGGTAGAAAGCTGGAGCCACAACACGTCGATGGTGGCTCCACTCGTCACCATTCAAGGCAACGAGCCCTCTGCCGATTATGGATACAATTGCGGAAACCACCATGTCCGATTTCTCAAACTGAGTAACTTTCTTGGCAAGAACTTCTCTGATGAGCTCGGGCTCCGTGACCATGATCCTGGGCTCCGTCGCCCACCAGTAGAAATACATCTTTCCTGGGAAGAAATCCTCCAGAGTCTAACTCAACTTACGATAGAAACGAGAAGAGAGACTAACCGTATATTCCTTGGACCACTGGTGGTAATCCAGCAACACATGTTCCACAATGTCGTGATTCAAGCCTGCCATGTCCCGCTCCTTGGCAGTGTCTCTCATCTTCATCACCTGGAGCATATTCCCGGCCAAGAAAGTCCTTGGCGGCCCTCGATACCCTGGCTTCGAATCCTTGTGTCGAGCGATCTTGGCTCCAGCCAATACCTGGTGACGATCGATCGCCATAGCTTCGCAACCAGTGCTAGCAACACGAGCAGCGCGCCCGTCCACACTGCCTTCAAAGTTAATGCCCTCCATGAAATGCTCATTGATCAAATAATAATAAAGACGTATTTTTCGGGCCCACCAGTTCTGGAATTTTCCTAGAAACTGGAAGCGAGTTTTCAGAGAACCTTGCTTAAGACACCAATGGCGCCAAATGGGACTTGATCGTCAGGAATCAATTAGTTGACTTCATTAGTTGTACACTAGAAGTACATCTTTCCTGGGAAGAAATCCTCAAGAGTCTAACTCAACTTACGATAGAAACGAGAAGAGAGACTAAATCAGACCCTTGGACCACTGGTGGTAATCCAGCAACACATGCTCCACAATGGATTATTAAGCCAGGTGGTGCCTACAGACTCTGTGGGAATGTAAATGGACTGACATGGGTACTTGGACTCAGTATCTCAAAAAGTCTTTCAGGTCTTCCGTCTTCACATCCTCGAGGAGCAAGCTCCGAGTGCGTGTCCTCGTACCCCCGTGCACACAAACGCCCAGGCTCGTATCCGTCAAGATGTGGCACCAGCGGCAATTCCTGACGCGCCGCCAGGGCGTAGAAATTCAGCCCGACCCTGCACGCCGGCTGCTCATCTCCTCCACACCCAAAACCGCCGCCGTCAGCAGGATGGATTTCCTCGTTCCCTCTTTCTTCTCGATGGCGGTCCTTGATGCTTGCTCCAAAGTCAGGGACAGCGGGAATCACGGCGCTGCGGATCTCCTCGAGCCTCTGGCGCGGACTCTTGTCTATCGCTGACGCCTGTTCTAGTAGACAGCGTCTCTGCGACTTGAGTATTCCATCTCGAAGCTTCCAACCATGCTTCTCGCTTCGGCTTCCAGGATGGATTTCCTCGCGCGCTCTTTTCTTTCGATGCTTGGGGACTACGGCTGCCGTCTCTGCTCTTGTAGCAGCCTGGATTCCTCTCGCTGGGTGAAAGCTGGCTGCAGCCTATTGACGCTGTCAAGTGCTTCCAAGTGCTCGGTGAGCTTCGATATTGGTTTTATTCTCGCCGAAGCTCGGACGAGAGCTGTTCTTGATAAATCTGCACTCGATCTATATGAGAAAAAAGAAAAAACAAAACAAAGACCAGCATACCACGAGCTTCCAGTTTGTGATCTTTACGCTCTGACTCTCCATTTCGCTCATAACACTGTAGCCTTGTGAGGACCTCGTTTTCTCGAAAACAGCGTCCAGTTCTTCTGGCATGCTTCCACCTGCTCTTCCAGTCGCTTAGAAGACAATCTTTATCGGCCAGCTCCTTTTCAGAGCCTTGATGTTCATTCTTAGCCCTTTGGCTACCTCCTCTGCCTGTGAGAATATGTCAGAACGGCTATAAAAGTAGAACTTGTACACTTCGTTCCTCGAGTTTTTCAACATCGCTTCGAAATGAAGGCTCTCCAGTATGTTCTGCTCGCAGTTCTGCCAAAGCATTCTCCGCAGTGATACATTGTGCCAAACATGTTTAATTCCTGCGCGTAGGCTAAAGTTTTTTCTTTTATGTCCAACTGCTGGAGCATGCTCGCTTCAGCAGCGCGAGACCGTTTGCCTTCATCGCCTGGATGTCAGCTTCCAGTTCATCGTTTGAGAGGGGAGCTACACTCGAGTTTTCGACAAATCCTCTCCAAAGTCAATGCTTGGAGTGCTTATCATCTGCGTGGTTTCAGCTCGTAAGTGAGATAAAATGTAGAAACAATAGCTGCTTACCTTCCAGATGACAATCGAGATACATCTGTCTGAAACCCTCAAATACTTTAAAACAACCTTTGTTAAGCTCGGCTTTTATTGGAAGTCGCGTCAATGAAATGGTTTTCCTCCGAAGGAACTTCTGGAATTTGTCGAACGAATAACATGATAAGCAGCAGTAATAACATGTTGCCAGGCATACCTGTCCAGTAACCTGTCGTCCCGCCTTGCTAAGAAAACAACACTGACGTTAGGCTCGAATTCAATAGACAACCAACCTTCTGATTAAGACGCGACTTCAGTTCACCGATTTCCGTCTTCAATCTGAAAATTTCAACATCCTTTTCATCTTTTGGAGGTTTCATGCTCGGCTTTCTTGAAAAATAGGAAAAATAAATGCTGGAATAGCCCTGCCACGGAAGACTTGCTGTCAAGAAAAGTCTCCAGTCTCCGTTCTACAACCACCGCCGCAATCCGCTTCTTCCAACCTGTTACAAGCCGTTGGCTTTCCAGCTCGGTGACCTCTGGCCTCCGTTCCATTTCTTTGAGAACGGCTTTGCGTTTTCCACCGTTGTTCTTGGGCGGCTACCAACTTCAAAACTTCCGACTTGGTCTCTTTTCTTGAGTTTCCACCATTTCTCCTTGTTCCATCTGAATGTGTGGCATCAGTCGAAGAAGAAGAAGAAGCCTTGCTGTCTTCAGGAAAATCAAGAATCGTTTCGCTTAGAGCTTCTGTTGGCTCACTTCCTCCGTCTTTTTCAGGTGTCTGCTCGCTGATCTCTAAACGTGTCCCTGGGACCCCCGTTTGCCGCTGGCTCCTGGCTTGTTCTACCTGGGCTTTAAAATCTTGCACACTGTTTTCAATCGCTTTCCTCGATATGTCATGCTTGGCCTTCTGAAGTTCCAGCAGCTTCAAAAGTCTGAAAGAAATGCCCCAGCTCCACTTGCACCTCAAATTTCAGCGAAGGCTTTGACGTTCATTGAGTAAGCTTTCCAACTTTCCAACAATATCCTAAAGCATATCAAACACGTTTAGAAGATCGCAGCAAACAAACTTTCCAACACGTACCTGTGCCAGTTCAGCCGCTCCAACAGTGCTATAAACAATTTTCTTCCCCGGGCCACAAGCTCGCTTCTGTGTCTTTGTAACTTGGCCTTCTCAAGTTGTAACAGCGTTGCAAGGTCCGACTGCTCCACTTTTCCGATCTTAGCTCTTTCTCCACCTTCTCGAAGAACCAGGCCCTCTCTTCCGAGCAAAGTTCAGCTTTCTCTTCCAAAGCCTGCAAAAACAAAAACGAAAAGGATAGTTCAGCTGACTGAAATGTTTTCAAATGGTGAACCTGGACTGGGATGTCTTCACATTCTTGATTTTCGATTTCTTCCTGAGACTCTCGCTGCTCGTCAACTAACGCCGGCGCTGCCACGGCCGCGTCATCTTTCACTGATCAATCTGAAGAGGAACCAACACGTTTCTTCTCCGAGTTTACTTTCCAATCCCATCCCGCTACTTTTTCGCTGATCTCTGTCTAGCTTACTTTCGTAGTGATCTTTGATTTCGAACCGTGACTGTAGAAGCGCAATCTCATCAAGTAGGAAACGCACTCTTGTCTGGAAACAAGAATTTTTTCTGGCATAAGTTTTCGAGGAAAACGAGGAAAAGAGGGCTTGTTCACCTGAGAATCGGGAGGATTGTCAGTAATTCGCGTCAGAAGGTTTGCTCCTTGGCCTCCGCTGCGATAGCTCCCATCGAAACGATAAACAAGAATGTCGATCCGATCGAGAAAATCTCTCATCAGCGAATGCCTCAATGCCGCTCCCGGCCAAGAAAGATAAGACGATCAATCCCAAAACCTAGTACCTGTGTCGCCGCTGGCGCTAAGCGCGATGGAGGAATCCACACGCAGCAGTGCAAATGAAAACCGCCCGATCGAGAGGAGATGTTATTGCGACTAGATCACGAGATCCGTTATCGATCCAGCTCCAGCAGCAAGGCGGCAGAGCCACGCACAAGACGCTCGTGTGGAGCAAAGGAGGGAAGCGAGAAAGAAAAGAAAGAGGAGGAATTCCAGTAGAGGGCGGGGAGCCCAGGCAACCGCGCGATCGCACGCCAAATGTGAGAAACCATCGCGTCGCATTCCATGTCATAATAAAAACCGGCCCACCGAATTCCGCGTGGGAATCTGCCGGCCGGTAAAGCTTGCCCGGGCGCCACGTCGGACGCCCCCCAGACAGCCTCACGGAAGATTCCCGCCAATGGAGTTGGCTAGAAGAGAATATGCCGCGCTATTGCTCGCGTTTAAATCCAAAACGCTCTTGCTAGCTTCCACGCCTCCTTGGCGATCAGTGTTGCTTCTGCTTCTACACGCGCCCAGCAAGCACGTCAATCTGGGCATCTGGCACGAAGGGCATGCCCGCAATTAGGTCTTGGGCATCGCCCACGTACCCCGCGCGGCCTAGAAGGTCAACCACGCAGCAATAGATGCTGCTTGGTTGGGTTGACTCCATAGTCAACTACCATTGACCGCCAGCCGCTCCGCCCCTAAACCCTACCGAGCTGGCTGTTGCCTACGAGAAAGCACACAAAGGAGATTCCATTTGGTGGGAGGATCAGTGGGATGCTGAAGAAGGAATCTAGGGCATGGGTAGGCTGGTTGTGCTGTGTGTATGCCGCCAGCATTGCGTTCCAGGAGGCTGTGTCTCGCTCCGGCATGGAATCGAACAGGCGACCAGCTGCTGCAAGATGCCCATTTGAGGTATATGTCGTGAGCATCGAGTTCAAGCAATAAGATCTCTCTCTGGCATTAGACTGAAAAGGACTTTAGCTTCATCTACACAAGCATGATGAGCGTAAATACATAACAATGTCGTCCATGCGACTAAATCTTTACAAGGTAACTGGATCGAAACACTCTGTGGTTAAGTCCAAATTGCCAAACTGCGCCACTGATGAATAACAGTTGAAAGACACTGGATCATGCTCAGGCATTCTATCAAATACGTGTTTTACAGATTCATAAGGGCAAAGAGATTTGGAATGAAGAAAAACTGGCAAAAGCGTGGTCCATGACACGAGATCTCGCTCCTTCATAGCGTCAAATATTCCGCATCGATTCCTCAACATCCCTGCCTGGGCATATCCAGTCAGCAAAGCGTTCCACGTGGCAAGAGTGTGGAACTTGAGCCCCCTTGAGGCGCCCGCCAGCTCGTCAACCCCACCAACCAGGGCGTAGCACATCAGCATTTGGGACCACGTCACCAGATTGCGCTCCTCCATGGAATCAAACAATCTCCGCGCCTGGTGGACGTACCCTTTTGGGCATATACTCCGAGAGAGTATTAGACGAGAGAGGGCAGTGCCGCGGCATTCGATCAAACAGCTCCTTCGATTCCTCGGTAGATCGTTCTCCACAAGTGCCGCAACCATCGTTGCCCAGGAGATTAGATCGCGCTCCGGCATTCGCTGGAAGATTTCTCGCGCGTAGCGAAGATGCCCGTTGAAAGCATGGGCGGAGAGCATTGCTGTCCAGGCGATGAGATCTCTCTCGGCATGCTATCGAACGCCCGCTTGGCCCCGACAACATCCCCGCTCAAGGAATATCCCGCGAGCATAGCCGTCATGCCACGAGATTCCACTCCGGGCATGGAATCGAACACGCGGCCTGCTGCTTTGACGTCACCGGAGCGTCCGTACGCGCTCAGGGAGACGTCCATGAGAAGAGATTCCGCTCGGGCATTTGATCGAACGTCTCGCGAAGTTTTCCATTTGCCCTCGCTCGGCATTTGCAGCGAGCATGGCAGTCCAGGCGACGAGATCCCTTTCGGGCATTTGATCAAAGTGGTATTTAGCGTCATCAATGTTCGAAAAGGTGGCGAGCACTGTGAGCATTATCGTCAAGCTATCAGATCGCGTTCTTGCATTGTATCAAATAATGTTTTTGCTTCCTCGTGATGCCCGGAGAGGCAAATGCGGAGAGGAGAGCAGTCCACGATCGAGACTCCACCTCGGCATTCGATCGAAGACACCCTTGGCGTTTGACAGATCGCCGCTGCGCGCGTATATGAGCATGATTCCCCAGGAGAAGGAGTCCTGTCGGCAATGGCGTCAAAGATCTGCCGCGCCCGCTCCACGCAGCCCAGGCGCCCAAACATCTGAACGAGCTTG
Source organism: Phrynocephalus forsythii (assembly GCA_029282475.1). Taxonomy (NCBI): domain Eukaryota; kingdom Metazoa; phylum Chordata; class Lepidosauria; order Squamata; family Agamidae; genus Phrynocephalus; species Phrynocephalus forsythii. The sequence continues at coordinate 6,982 of JAPFRF010000310.1, read as the reverse complement.
TTGCAGAGGAATGCGTCAAATTGGGCGAATTTCCTGGAATCGATGCATAGATTTCGCGCTTGGAGAGGCGACTTTGCACGATGGATCTCTTCCAGGCAGAACGCTTCGCCTGAAGAGCATGGGATGGGACGTGAGAGTCCAAGACGCTAAGAGAATTCTACACGGAATGGTGACTCAAGGAAAGGTTAGATTTTAGAATGCTCAACTCTAGGCTGGAGTGGAATGCTCAACTCCATGCAGGCACCTCAACTGGAAGTCGCTGGAGAAGCCATGGCTTTGGAGCGTCTTGACCCAGATGACAGCGCCGCCAGCTTCCTCCAGCGCATTCTCCTCGGCAGCACTCCAGTGGAAGCCGTGGATCAAGTTCGCGAGTGCCAGCTGAACAGTTTTAAGCCCGAGCCCCATCCCCGGACACGCTCTTCGTCCCGAGCCAAACGGAAGCAGCTCGAAGTCCTGGCCTTTGACGTCCATGGAACTGCCCAGGAACCTCTCGGACGAAACTCGAGGCTCGTCCCATAGTGCTGGATCTCTCCCGATGGCGTAGACGTTGACGAAGGTGGTGGTTCCTCCTGGAACTCGGTAGCCCGCTAGACTGGCCCTCGTGCATCGGCATGTGAGGACGAGGTGGCGCCGGGGATGGAGTCGAAAGTTTTCCTTGATAATGGCTTGGAGATAAGGCAAGCGCGGAAGGTCGGCCTCGTCACCATCCGGGAGCGTCCAACCACGGCGTCGAGCTCGTCGTGTGCTTTGTCCAAGACGCGCGGAGCACGGTGAAGGATCTCTGCAAGGCCCACTCGATCACCGTCGCGGATGTTTCAGTCCCGCCCGATACAAGCTCCTGCGCACGCCAAGTAAATCCACCAAGCTCTGAGCATTCGACTAACACTGGCTTACTGTCATGGCAGCTTTCACTATGTCTTCTCCTCGCGGGTCCTCCGCTAAGAAGCTCCAGCATCATATCCATGATGTCTTTGGTTGAGTCGATGTGTTCTTCTGGTTCTTGTGCTCGTCGATGATCTTTTGCAGGAACTGGTCTGCTTCGCGTGTAGCCTCCGGATCCAGTAAACGCTCCAGTCGATCCACCTGAGGTAGGAAGGAGCAGCGCGCTGATGCGAAACTGAAGAGCGGTCTCGGACATCTCCACCAGGATGGCCTTGAAGACGCTGGCCTCGCTCGAATCAATGCCGTGCAACTCCTCTCCTTGGTGCTGGAAGTACCTCTTGTTCATCAAGATCCGGGTGATGGTGTTGAAGGTGAAGCATGTCAAGAGGTTCCTCATGTCCACGGCCTCGTTCCTCTCATGTGCTCTTGCTAAGCCTGACAGCATGAGAGAGAGCTCCTCCAAGCGCAGCGGGAGGAAGGAATCGGGATTCTTTTCGAGGTGAGGAGCTCCACGCTGTAGAGCCTCCTCAGCTGCTTCCGCCGTCGCCATACGGTGCTCCTCCCATGAAGTATTTGTAGAACCCAACGTCCTGTCCGACGTTGGAAGGCCTGGAAGCGAACGTTGCGTCGTGAACCCTGAGTACCTCTTTTCGCCAGATCAGTGCTGGAGATGACCACGGCGTGGCGAAAGCCGAATCGCAGCGAGAAAATGGGGCCGTGCTTCTCGGCCAGTGCTTGGAAAGATTGGTGAGGGAGTTTTCCCAGGAGATGGAGATGGCCAATTAGCGGCAGGCCGGAGGATGGCGATGGTGGCAAGGACGGCTTGGCCATGACTGGCGAAAGTAGAATCCGAGAAGTGAAGCAAGATCAAGATGAGCAGGATGGGCTGTGAACACATCCATATGAAAGAATGGCAAACTTATGAAGAATTTTGCACGAGCTTGATGGAAAATTCAGAGACCAGACCAGATCGATGTGAAAGCTGAGGAAGCGTGGATCATCGAAATTCTTCAATGTGGTCTTGGAATCGAACACGCGGCCTGCTGCTTTGACGTGGAGAAGCATTTGATTAAACATCTTGGGTACTTTTCAATCTGCCTTCCGGCATTTGCAGCAACCATGGCAGTCCAGGCAAGACGATCTCTTTCAGCGATTTCTTCCCAAGGCCCTCTAAATACGTAAAAATCTGTGAGCGCTGTGAGCATTTACAATACAAGCTATTAGATCGCGTTCTTGAATTGTGTCAAAAGATTTTGTAGTTCCCCATGATGCCCATTAAAGGGCAAACGTGGAGAGGAGATCCACGATCCGAGGCTTGGCATTTGAAAGATCGCTGCTGAGAAAGGGAGAATAATCCCTACCGATCTGCCGCGCCCACCGAGGCGCCCAAACATTTTGCAGAGGAATTGGATGCATCGATTTTCTTGACGCAGTGATTGGCTGCAAACCTAATTCAATTCACAAAACATAACGGTCGACACGCCGGTGACGTGGCGCTTTTTGGGCTGTTGGCACCCGACGGCTCGCCGCAAGTCTTGTACGATAGCGGGGAATAGGGCAGAACAAATGCCGCTTAGTTTCCATGTCGCTGGAAACGGATGATGATCGCGCTGGCTCTTCCGGTTCGTTGGAACAATCTCGTTGTGCTCGCCCGATCATAGCTCCTGCGCCTAGATTCTTCGTCTCCTCCTTTGTCCAGGGATGGCCCCCTCGCGGCGATGAGTTCTTCGTAATATGGAGGAACCACGGGCGTGCGCAATCGCAATCTCAAGGTAGATTTCTTTTCTTGCATTGGATCTTGGGGTGAAATGTTGCTCCGTCGTTTAGATGTCCCCTCAGTTTCAATGAAGCCGCCTCCTCCGGCGCTGGAGGATGCGCGAGCCTGCCCGGAGTAGCAGCGGATTGACCTCTCCGAGGTTGAGAAGCATAACAGCAGTGGCAGCAAGAAGGCAGGAGGAAGGCCGCGCTCAAGGCTATCATCGCTTCGTCAAGCTCAAAGCAAGCACTCAGGAGGAGGTCTAAAATCTTTGATCGGAGGCAGTCCATTCCCATCCAGGACATCCGCGACGTTGAGGAGCAAGTCATCATGCAAACTTTTAGAACCACACTGGTGTCCGAAAAGTGCCGGAAAGCCATGACGACTATCACGAGCTGCGAAGGTACTCGTATACTCTAATGCTTGCGATGGATGGTTTTCCGAATTTTTGTATAGTTCTAATGTTAATCCTTCAGGTTCTTGCGTGCTCGTGGACTTGATATTGACAAGGCTAAACTGATGTGGTCAAATATGCTGCAGTGGCGAGCGGAGAACGGGGTGGACACCATTGGGGAGGTAAATGATATCTCATTGCTATATCTTTTTGTCACTGTGAGGAAAACTTCGTTTGTGTACAGGATTTCGAGTTTGGTGAGATCGAGGAAGTGAAAAATACTATCCTCAAGGTCACCATGGGGTTGACAAAGAAGAAGGCCCATTTACATCGAGCGCTTGGGAAAGGTTGAGCCCAACAAATTGATGCAGGTGACAACATTGGACAGATACTTGAAGTATCATGTTCAGGAGTTTGAGAAGCTTTTGAGAATCAAGTTCCCGGCATGCTCGCTTGCAGTTAAACGGCACATTGACTCCGGAACAACGATTCTGGATGTTTCTGGTGTGGTATGGGTTTGGAATTTTTCTTTCTAGTCTCTTAAGGTAATCCACTTGTCTTGCAGGGTCTCAAAAATTTCAGTAAGACTGCACGGACCTTATTATAAGAATTCAGAAAGTTGATGGGGATAACTACCCGGAAGTAAGTCTGTTGCCTTTAGTTTTGTGCTGAAAGAAACATTTTGATTATTGCAGACTTTGCACAAGCTTTATTATCAATGCTGGTGCTGGATTCAGGCTGTTATGGAACACAGTGAAGGGGTTCCTAGATCCCAAAACGACTTCTAAAATCACTGTGGGAGATAAAACTTACTGGTTACGCCCACAGAAACGTTGTTACTTTCCAGGTTCTAGGATACAAGTACCAGCCAAATCTCCTGGAAGTGGTGGATGCAAGGTAATATCTGAAACATGATTGTATGCATAAATTTGACGTGTTTTTCTTCATACAGTCAGCTGCCAGAGTTTATAGGTGGTACGTGCACATGTCCTGGAGAAGGAGGATGTATGAGATCTGATAAAGGACCTTGGAAGGATCCAGAGTTATTGAAGGTAAGTTTTAAGTTGTGCAAAAGCACACCCGTGAAGTTCTATTAGTTCTTTTTCCAGGCGGTACTGATTGGCAAAGCAAAGTATTCAAGACAGGTTGTCAGCATAAATTCTCAGGTAGAAAAACACCTTGCTTCTGTCGGAATGTTTTGAGCTTTTGCTCTTTAGACCGGCGAGTGATGCACCCCCGGCGAGGTAGTCGGGTCCTCGCGCAGACGCTCGCAGAAACATCGCGAATGCAGCCCGTCCAGGAAGAAGTATAGTACCTTTTGTATCCCATTTCATTGTTGGTTCATCTAACTCCTGTTCTAATTTATGACAGATAGACGGCATTGCAAGGAACTTAGGAACAGATGATGTTGTGGGTGGTAGACAAGATCGTAGATTCACCAGCGACTGAGACTTCTTCCTCCGAACAACAAACCGAAAGCACTACAATAGACGACAGTAAGGTTCAAGTCTACCGGAGAGTTAACGAAACTCAGCAAAACATGGTACCAAAAAGAGCATTACCAGCTCGAAAAAGAGGTACGTCTTACATGTTTGCGTGTGCTACTAGCTGATGAACTTCAACATTTTACAGATAATGACAGCTTTGTTTCAGTTTTAGTCGGGTTTTTATGGGAATCTTAGCTTTTTTCGACGGTTGATTTGGAGGGAGCAGCAATTACAAGAGAGCCCTCGGCCAGTCACACCTGCTGAACCTCAAAACGTGACGAAAGGGCCCCAACGTTTCATCGTCCTTAATTCTCCAGTGGAAGACTTGGAGAAAAAAGCTGACAGAACTAAGCAGTTTGCCTTTGGCGACACTTCCTCCAAAGCAGGAGCTAGCTGCAGAACGCATCAAGACGCTGGAAGCGGACGTCGCGCGGAAACTAAGAAGGTTTAGCTCGAGTTTTTAAAATTGTTTTGCAGTCGAATACTCACTTGCTTGATGCAGACTTTGGGCGACGTGCTGGTAAAACAGACCGAACTTCTAGAGGCTTTGAGCGGCTCAAGGATTTGAAGTGGATGGTAAGGAAGTGCTCGTTTTGATTTGTCTGTACGCTTGACATCTTTCCAGAAATTGCAGAAAGAAGGTACAATGTTGGTGCTAGATACTTTGTTCTGTTGTAAATAGTGGTGGAAAGGAATGCGTTTTTTTTTCATCTGCCTGCGTCGTTTGCCTAATCCCTAAAAATGGAAGCCAGAGGTATGCTGTAGGTAGTTGAGCTTGAAGCGTTTTCCAGATGGAAGCCTCATGTCAGTCAGAAAACTCGCTACCCGTAGATGCTGCTGTTTCGAGCGCCGGTGTACGAGGTCAGACATTCTGGACACTTGATCGACCCAACAAGGCAAGTTCGCTGTCTTTTGCTTCATTCTTTTGTTCTGATTGTTTTTCGTGGCAGATGCAGATGTTGGCCAAAATGGATCAATGGAGTTTTGTGGAACTGGAGCTACAGAACAACCATTGCGGAATACAGCTGAAGGTAAACGTTTTGCTCACCGCTCTCAAGCATCCAGTAACTCAAGGAGCTGGAACTTGGTAAGGCCCTTCATTTGAATGGCATTGGCAGCGGACACTACTCAAATCCTTACGTAACTAACAGCCTGGTCAACATGTATGCCAAGTGTGGAGCCTGGTCGATGCGAAGCAGGTCTTCGACATGCAAGCTCGAGATGCGGCAACTTGGAATAGTCTCATCAAGGGATACGTGATGAATGGAAAGAGCGAGATGGCCTGGGAGCTCTTTTCGAAAATGGACTGTGCACCGGGACGACTTGACGTTTGGAACTGCCGCAACGGCATGCGCGAGCTTGGCGGCGAGTGAACGGGGAGGAATATTAGTGCAGGAACAGTGAAAGTGAACAGTCTGGAGAGGAATGGCTCTTCACTCACAGGCTGAAAAGTCCGGTTATGGCTCAGGATCTTCTGGACAAGTACACTGGTTGATATGTACGCCAAGTGTGGGAGTATGGTGATTCCCGTGCGACTTTCGACAGGATGGTATCTCGACGTCGTCTCGTGGACTTCTCTGATCCTGGGCTACGTAGAGAACGGGGAAGTCGAGCTGGCTTTGGGTTTTCGAGAGCATGGACCTCGAACGGGACTCTCAGGCTTACGTCGCTGCTCTGAAGTGGCGTGTGCGAGCCTGGCAGACAAGGGAAACAGCGGTGGTGGTCGACGGAAGCCTGTGAAACAGAAATGCCTGGAGAGAGGACGGGACTTACACTCTCGAGCTGCAAGCTCTGGATATGACAGGGACAGCTACGTAGCAGGGACTCTGATTGACATGTATGCCAAGTGCGGGAGCATGGACGACTCGCAGCGCGTCTTTCGACAAGAGCCATCGTCAGGATGCAGTGTTGTGGAACACACTCGTGCTGGGATACGCTGAAAACGGCCAGCCTGAGAAAGCTGTGGAGGCTTTTGACGCAATGGAAGCCAGTGGCTGCAAGCCAAACATCCGCAGCTTCATATCCGCGCTGGTGGCTTGCGGGAGTTTGGCCTCGCAGGAGCAGCAAGGCAGCAGCAGCATCAACCACGACAATGCCGCTGAACCTCGGTGTCTGGACAAGGTCATGTCTCTCACTCTCGGGTAACCAGGGAGGAAGGCGAGTGCCAGATCTTCTTCGGCAACACGCTGGTGGATGCGTACGCCAAGTGCGGCAGCATGCTCGACTCCCGGAGAGTATTCGATCGGATGCAGCGCCACGACGTGGTTTCCTGGACGGCGCTCATACTCGGCTACAGCGACAGCGGACTCAACGGCCTGGCCGTGGACCTCTTCTTCCGGATGACGACCACGAGCACCACCGGGGCCATCACTCCTTTGGCTAGCAGCGACGAACACGTCGATACCTCTGGCCGAGACCAAACGCGCGGACGTTCGTGGCGGTGCTCATCGCTTGCACCCGGCT
>JAPFRF010000088.1:0-10604 GCA_029282475.1 Phrynocephalus forsythii | reverse complement strand
TCTCTGACGCTTCAATCCTCAGGCCCCGCATCTGATAAATTTTAGGAGTCATCCTGTTTTTCCTGGATACTTTATTTCGAGCCTTTTGGCCAACCTGTTCTCCAAAATACATCTCAAATTTGCGATGTAGAGGCATTTATTTAACTTACTCAAAGCACCGTCTTCCTGGATTGTATTTTCCATCAGTTTCAATGCGACATGAGGTAATTTCGACCACATGTTCTCAAGATATCTACATGGACAAAAATATGCATTCTTTTAAAGTTTCAAATAAATTCCTTTACCTCCGAGGTTGTTTGTAGTTGTTGAATGCCTGATTGATCTACAGCATGTATTCAAGATGCCTCTTTCGGTCTGATCATAGAAAACCTTATAAGTAGCGTCCTAGCAGTGAAGAAACATCACAGATTGGAGAAATTTGACCGTTTCTTGAGCACTAAATCCAGAATATGAATCTAGAAAAGAGAAAAGAGAAAAGAAAGAATAAGCCGACACTACGAGGGAACTAGGCTTACCATCTCTTTTAGCAGAGAAACAACCGCGACAACCGGGATCCAGTCATTAGGAGATTTAGCAGCTTCCGTATAATCATGCCATTTGATACAACCATCTGAAATGTCTCTTCATTCATTGTACATGAAACATGACCACAGACTGAATCTGATAAAGCACTTTCATCTGCCTGCTCAAAGGTAAAAGGAACAGAACTCAAGTAAGACAAATTGCATAAGTGTTTTCAGAAGCTTATAGCGTTGGATAGCTTAGAAAAAATTCAGCAACTTCATAAAAGGTAACAAAATCAAAGTCTCAATCTCTCGCCGTTCTCTTTCAACATCTTCCTGGAAAGTCTGTACCAAGACTGGAAAGAAAAAAAAGTAATAAGAACAGATTGGAATCAAAATTAACGTACTCATATATGCCCTGTTTCTAAAAAACTGATCAGCATAGTCCTTTGAAGGAGACGCTGATATCGTCTCGAGAAGGTAAAGGACGTTGATATCGCGAGCAAACTTTTCTTCAGGTTCCTCGACTTGTGGACACTTCTTACTGGTTTCATCCGCTGCTTGAAACGGGCTTGTCAGAACCATTTTCTGGTACCGTCCTGTCTCCATTAACAATTATAGAGTAATGCTAAGAAACTTTTCGGCACCTTGTCAACACGAACAAATGTCCCAGAGAAGTGTGTGCGGCGGTGCATGTTCTTCCGTCGCATTTCATTTAAAGCATTTGAACTTGTCTCCTTTGTCTGATACTGCAGCTCAGTAAACAACCGACTTACAAATAAAAGACGAAACTACACCTTTCTCGATGCTTGAAAGAGCAACTCTGGTTTTTGACCCCAGAACATATGGTAGAATCTGAATAATAAGGAAGTTATCCTTCCGGATGCCATTTTTGAAGGCGGGGCAAACACTTGCAACGGCCAGGACGATGTCCGGTCCGGGCACTCGCGAAACAAACTCTCGAGAATACCATCTCGCAGTTGAGAGTACCGCTCGGCAGGGTAAGGACCAACCTTAGTTCATAGCTTCTGGTACAGCCAGAAGGTTCTGGAATGAAAGCGAGCACCAGCTGCAAAAGCCCTCCAGTCATCTTCACTGACAGAGCCCCTACAAGAGCATAAAGACAAGTTATGAAAAGCAGGCATCAAAAGCTAAGCACACTTTTTCCAAATGCCTGAGAGGTTCTTTTCTAGATGTGCGATAATTGCCTCGGAGAACATTGCGTTCGCGAAACTCTTCTTTGATTTGGCACAGGTACTCTACTTGGTCGAACGTGTTGGTGGAGTTTTGATCGATGGGAAGAGGAGGAGAATCGACACTTCACTGGAAAAAGAAAATGAAAAATGTAAGCGAAGAACGAAAAACACGACAGAATGGGACTAACACGATGCAAGAAAGAGATGACGATCTTCCGAATAGTGCTGTATGATCGGTACCAAGTACTTCCCCGCGACATTCCATTGCCCAAGTTGCATAAACACACGCCTGCTATCCGGGATTGTCCCTCGTCAAGCACCGCTGAAGCTCCCTCAGTTTTTCTGTGGGGGAGTGAACGAGCAAAATAAGCATAAACTCCTCCAGCCATGAAATCCATACCTAAGCAGTGAGATCCCTTTGACGAAAAAACCTCCGATCCTTGGTGCCAATCGTCGCTGCCGCTCGTCTCGAACGCTCCAATCCCAGAAACAATGGAAGCTAACCTCCGCTCGTCCGTCGTCTCCAGCTTCTTCTGATCTCCTCATCCTGCAGCAGGCGCGCCCTGTGACCAGGCGCATACACCAGCACTGGCGCCCGCGGCATTCTTCCTCGTCGCCTTCTTCTCGGCGTCGTCGCCTTGGCGGGCTGACGCCGCCTCGTCCTCCATAGCCGAGCTCGCGCGAACCTAAAATTTTCAAAAGCTCCTGCCAAAATGGCAATAAGAGCCCTAAAAGCTGACATTGGGTTTGGAAGATAGAATGCCTTCACGCGGCATTTGGTAGCAACAAGAAATAAATAGGAGGGGCCAATTTGGTCACCAAACCATCACAGCTTTTTTCTTTCTTTCCGTTCGTATCGTATTTATACGGCGGATATTCTTGTCCATTGGCAAGAACGTTTTGTTCTTCCCAGCTGTTCTCCATATCTCCACATTCGATCGAAAATTCTTCCACCGGGAGGGAAGTAATCCAGCTCCAATGGCGACCACGGCGACAGTGATGAAGAGGGAGCTGGGATCGTCCGAGGAGAATTGGACGCGATGCACAGCCGGCGGCACTGGGATTGGGATTTTCGGGCATGGCGCTGCGCCAGATCGTCCAGACGCCGAGCATTCTCCTGGCTGCCAAAGCGGTATGAGAATCACTCAATGCCGCGAGCGCAGCTCGTCCCCGACGCGAAATCTTCCTCCAAGAAGCTGGCATTCGAGGTCCGAGCGTCGATTCTTTCGCACCAGTGGTGGAATTCACTGCCGTGGCCAGAAGAAGGAACCTGAGGTTCTTGCGATGGCGACGAAGAAGCGCTCGTCAAGAGCGCGCTGCAGGCGGTCACAAACGAGCTAAATCTTCCTTCCACAAGGAGCACAAGGAGCTCGATCACACCGTGGATATCTTCCAAATTCACGTCTACGAGGAGGCTTCCAGCGGCTCCTCGATCATCGTTCTTAGGTTTCACAGCGGCGCTTGCGACAGATATTCTTCCACCACCGCCGCGCAGGAATTCCGTGGCGGCGCTCGATCGATGTGTGGAGGCAGGGGTAGAATTCGAGCGCCGGAGCAGCAGCGGCAGGATCGCGATGGATTGCTGCCGTGCATGGAAGATCTGGTTCCCAAATCCAAGGCGTCCAAGGGTTTCTTCAAGAAAGGATCGATGCTGTGGGATACGCTCAAACTCCTCCAAGAGCGCGCTACCGCCGTTCCAGCCAGGATTCACGAAGCAGCCACATGCGACGCCGTTTAGATCCGAGATCCTGAGCTACAGCCTCGGCAACCAGGTATTGCTCGATTCAAAGCTTCTCTTGCCAGATCTTGGATGAATTTGAAGGTACCGAGGATTTCTTTGCGGCTTGCAAGCGTGAGAGCACGACGATCGCAGCGGCGCTCTCGGCGGCATTCCTCAAGATCGCCGCCAGCGTCACGAAAGAAAAGAAGCAAAGATGACATTCTCCTTTAAAAAGTAAGTCTCTCGACGCTTGGTTTCCTAGTGAGTGAGGAACTTTTTTTCTTTGTGAAGTGTGCTGGATTGCCGTGGATACTTTGAGCCTCCGCTGGACGCCAGGGAACTACTCGGCCGGATTGCCTCGACGAGCAAGTCAAGGCGAAGGCGTTCCATTCTGGGATCTTGCAAGGCAGATATCGTCTTCCACCGAGAAGAACTTGGCAAAGAGCCGCCATTTCTCGGAGCCTCTCCGTGCTTAATATGCTTCTATCCCAGGTACTTGTGCTGGTTTTGGGCTGTCATATAAGACTCTGTTCTTATTCTTACAGGTGATCAAGCATCCGAGCATTACACCCAGCTCGTCCATGAGGACAGCACTTCACCGTGTTTGTGGACGGACCAACAAAGTGTAGCTGGGGGGAACGTGAAGAACCTCAAGCTTGCTGGAACGATCGGGGCCGCTGGCATCCATGCACTACGCTGACCTTGCTTCTCTGCGTAGCCGAGGCTCCCTTGATGGTCCGAGCTCTCTCTCACCTTCGTTTACACGACACTAATGTATTTCCGCAGCCAGCTCCAAGACTTGGTATCCTCGTCGCTTGATCTTCAAATCTGCGGTTGCTTCAATTGGAGGTACTACTTCCAGCTAAGTTTGTTGGAGGCATATCTTTTCGAGATATTGCCAAACTCGATTGATCAATTAATCCTTTTGGTGTTTCTACGATCCCGCATAGAGGTTGTGGAGAAGCCTGTAAAGCTTCTGGTGGTTCTTATAAGACGTCGTCGCGTTTGCGGCAGCACGGACCCCGGGAGATGAACGTCCCCTTGGCTTCTACAGGCTCCAAGCAAAGTAAAACCAGGCTGCGTCACGACCTTCAACAGGTCCACTATCGCGGTGATCTTTTCAATAAGTTTACGATTCTCTCGGCTTCTCCAACTTGTCCAGACCGCCCGAGAGCGTCGACCATGCAACAGCAGTGCTCTGAGCTTGGTCTCAATCCTCGCTCGCTCATCGATGCAAACTGGATCAAGCAATCCTCTAGCTTCCCCGACTTGACAGAGCGCTGTGAGAAGGCCGGAGGAAAGTTACCTCGTCCGGCTCCACACCACTGAGATCCATCTCCTGGAACAGCTCAATCGCAACCTCCTCGCAACCATTCTCGGCATATCCTTGCAAAGCGTCGTCCACGAATAAACATTTGGTTCAGGGATCTCGTCAAAGAGTTTCTTCGGAGTAGGAAAGATGCCCGTTCTGGGAATATGCTGCGACAATGCACTCCAGGCTCTTATGTCTTTGTAGCTCATGGCATCGAACATGTTTTGCTTCAGCGAGATTCCTGTCCAAGAATATGCGCCGATCATGGCAACACATGCCACGGAATCGTAGTGAGGCATTCTATCAAATAGATCTCGCGAATCTTCCACATACCCTTGCCGGGCATAGACGGTTACTATTGCGTTCCATGCTATAAGATCTCTACTGGGTATTATATCAAACATCCACCTGGCATTCTCCACTTGGCTGCACTGCGCAAACGCCAAGAGCATACACGTCCATGAATCAAGCTTCTCTCGGGCATTTTGTTAAATACAGTCTTCGCTTCTGTCTAGATACCCGTACTGCGTATAAATTTGTATCATCGTGTTCCACGTGGAAAGATTCTATAAGGTATGGCCTTTGAATAGATTCCTTGCTTCGTCCAGCCGGCCATGCTGTACGTGCGCCGTGATCATGCAGTTCTGTGATACAACATCCCAATGCGGCATATTCTCGAAAAGGAGAACAGCATTTTCTAGATGCCCATTTTGGGCATATGCTCTCACCATAGCGTCCACGCCACTACATTCCTATACTCCATGTTGTCAAAGATTTCCTTTTGCCTGAAGCACGTCACCAGCGTCTCCGTACCCAGCCACCATAATGGTCCATAGCACTAGATCAAAATGGGCCACAGTTTCGTATAGGGATCTCGCCTCAAACATATGCCCATTGCGGCATATGCCTCAACCAGCGCAGTTACCGCAAGAATATTCGACCCAATCATTTCGGGCATTTGCTCAAACGTTTGGACAGCTTTCTTCCAAGCGCGCCAAAATAACTGTAGGCGCGAATCATGGTCATCCACGTCACAACGTCCTTTTTGGCGCTCTCTGAAAGAGATCCTCGGCATCTAGAAGATGCCCACTCTGAGCATATGCCACGAGCATGGTGTTCCAGGAGACTATGTCTTGTAGGGCATCTGGGCGAAGAGATTCTCGGCATCTTCCAGGTAGCCGTTGGATGCGTAGGCGGTGACGATGCTGTTCCATGAAACGGTGTTCTTGGGGGGCATGGCATCGAAACAAGCCCTAGCGCGATCGATGTGCCCGTTGCGGGCAAAGGCGGTGAGTAGGATGTTCCAGGAGAAGATGTTTGGCGGCAATGGCCGCGAAGGCGGCGGCAGCGTCGGCGACGCTCCGCATTTGCCGCCGTAGGTCTTGACGAGCAGATTCGCAAGGTAGACGCTGGATCGATGGCGAGCGCTGGCCTGATCTTGGCGGGATCTGGCGGCAGTCCTCGGTATGGCGGCAGTCGCGGATCGATCGCGCCAGAAGCGTGGCCTCATCGCGAATTTCGAGAGGCGAGGTCATCATTCATCCGGGATCTTGCCAGTCGGATTCCAGAGATTTCCGACGAGGTTCCATCGGATTGCAGAGATTTCAACTGGATTGCGATCTTTTTGTGATCTTGGCGAATGGATTCATATCGAAAAGGGAGATTCCGTGATTATCAAAAAGGCCTTTCTTGGCGCGCACGCGCAAGTGCCACGTCACACGCTAATTTAGGGCTCCTCCGGAGGCATGGAAGACGAAGAAGGGGCGCGTGATTCTACCAGTGGGAGAAAAAGGCCACGGCAAGGTCGGCGCTCCTCGCTCTCCTAGACGCGGGTTTTGCCGATTGGAAGAGGCTCGCGAGTGCCACAGAAGGACGTCTGGCGGCCGCGCACAGGCACAGCAGTGGCACGGTTTTTGGCTGGCTTTATCGGACTGGGCTTGATCGCGCGAGCAGGAGAAGGTGGTCTACATCGGTGGGACGAAGCGATTCCGGCACCTTCTGAAGGAAGGAATGGTAACCAGCGATGGGCTTGTGTGTAGCTGCTGTGATGAGCTCTTCAATCTCTCGGGGCTTTGAGGCTCACACCGGGAGCAAGCTTCGCCGACCGGCAGCCAACATCTTCGTGGGCGATGAGGGCCCAGCTCTCCATCCCGACTGCCAGAATGTAGCTTTCAAGATGGAGACTTTGGAATCACTACCGGTGCCCATGGCGAGTGTGGAGGAGATGGAGCGACGCGATGGGAATGAGGAGGAGGAGGAGGAGGAGCTTCCTTGCAGCAAAAGGACCAAGCTTGACGAATCCTTTGGTACGTCGCCTAGCGTAGAAAGGAAAGCTTTGCTTGCCAGACCAATGCGATCATCCTTTCGAGTCGTGTGACTACTCGAAGATGCTCCCGCCGCTGGAAGCAAAGGCCGAGCTTTTCAACAGCGAGGGGCTTCCAGTGGCTCGCAGGCGGAAGTTCGATAGCTAATGCCAGAGCGACGAGGACTCGGGCCTCACTCACTGTCTCTCCTCCGGAAGGGACGTAGACTATGAGGCCGCCACGAACAGCGATCAATGCTGGGATTTGCAACGAGGGTGAATGAGCTCGTGTGCTGAGAGATGCCCGTTAACTTTCCACATGGAATGCGTATCGCTGCTCGAAGTTCCCAAGGACGCCTGGTTCTGCTTTCGGTGCCTTTGCTGCCACTGCGGCGAGCCCCTGAGGACGCAGCCGTGCGAGCAGTGCGAGCGGTGCTTCCACCCGGGCTGCTGCGACGACGCCATCCTGGCCGGGGACTTTTTTCTTCTGCTCCTCTGGCTGCTGGAACCTTTTCCCAGAGGCTCGCGGAGATGGTGGCGACGGTGATCCGCTGGGGCGATCGGAGCTCTCGTGGAGCTTGCTGAGAGCGCGGGGCCGCTGCGACGACAAGCTCCTGGCGGAAGCTCTCCAGGTGATCTCGAGCCGGTTTGATCCGGTGCTGGATTGCTGGACGCAGCTCGACTACCTGGATGCGATGGTGTTGCCGGAGCCACCACTCGCCGAGGCCGACTTCAGCGGCTTCTACACGGCGGTGCTCCAGAGGGGGGCGGAGGTGGTCGGGGTAGTGGCGGTGCTGAGGATCCACGGGGCGTGGCTGGCGGAGATGCCGTTCATTGCGACCAAGGCGGGGATGGAGGGGCAGGGATTTGCCGCAGCCTCTTCACCGCGGTGGAGATACGCGGCTGGGCGTCGAGACGATGGTGCTACTAGCGGCAAAGGACACGGAGAAGATGTGGAAGAACTCGTTCGAGTTCCCACGCCGGATCGCAAGCTCAAAGCCCGGACGGTGGCGCTCGGCCTGGTGGCGCTCAATGGAGCGGGCTTGCAGAAGAGCGTGGGCGAGAGGGGGTGGGATCATGAGGCGGCGGCGGAGGAGGTGTGGTGGTGGCGGCGAAGAAGCGGCGGCGCGGGAGGCCGAGGAAGGAGCAGAGCGATGCGCCGGCAACGCCGCCAGCGACCAGGCGAGGCCTCGAGAGCAACCGAGGTTCACTAGGAATCCTCTCGGTATATACGATTTTGAATATCGGATATTCATTATGTTCCATGCCACGTGGAGATACTGGCCAAACAGATAAACCAAGCCTAAGCTGACGGGTCGCGACGGGACATCTAAACCTAGACAACGTGGCAAACAACGCATATTATTTGGAATTCGAATATTCTTAGCTTTGTTTTCCGCGGGATTAACAGTTTAGAAGACTAGTCTGTATGGAACCCCGGTGAAAGGGAGCCAATAGCCGCCCTGGATCAAGCCCCTCACGCGTACCGAGCGCAGCTATGGTGTTGAGCTGCTTGGACCAGCCGACTCTCCCAATCGGCTGGCGCCGGGCCATAGTTGTGGAACTCGGCCAGCACCACTGTGTCCAGCCCCAGCGTCCCGTTCCACGGCAGCCAGCCGCTGGGATCGATCACCACGTCCAGGTAGGACTCGATGAAGATGGCGCGAGCGTAAGGCTTCCAGGGCGGCCCAGGAATCCCTGGTGCTTGCCCGGCTCCGCCAGGCGGGCCTCGAGGTACTCCGGCGTGCCTGAGATCCAGCAGCTCTGGCACACAAGGCCGTGTCCTGTGCCGGGTCCGTGCGGCCGTGCGCGGTGATGGTGCTCATGGTGTGGTTGGCGGCGCCGGGGCGGATCTGGATGTTGCAGTTCTGAAGACGCTGGCGGCGTTGCCGAAGATGAAGTCGATGGTGCCGTAGATGGAGCAGTCCCTGTAGAACTGGCGGTACGCGTGCGTGTAGAGCGTGTCCTGGAACCCCAGAAGGAGCAGCGGTGGATGGCGGCCATGTCGCTGTCCACTCGCATCGCCACTGCCCGCCGGCCGCCTGGCCCGGCGGTGTTGACGACGGTGATATCGCGCATCAGGAAGCCATTGCCACTCACGGCTGTAAAAAAACGCTCGTTAGTCGTGGAGAAATGAAAACTACGATCGAAGAACTCGAGTGAAAAGTTCTAGCGTACCTACAGTTGCGGTTCGATACGTCGAGATGCCCATCACGGTGCTCAGGTTTCCGGTGATCACGGTCTTGTTGATGCCGTCGCCGACGAACGCGATCATGGTTTTGGTGCTGAATGCGGACGATCTCGTCGTAGACGCCTGCGGTGATGTAGATGGTGTACCTGCGGTTAAGGTGGTCGGGTGCGTCGTCCACTGCGGCTTGGATAGACGTGTGGCTTCCATAGTCGGGGTCGTGAGAAACCACGGCCTTTTGCCACCGTTGCCTCAAGCTGTATGAGCTTGTTTCATCGCTCCTCTCTCCTCCATTTCTTTCAGGCTCCTGGCTACCACTGAGTACGCCTCCAGGCCGAGAAATCGTCCCTGTTGGTCTCAAAGGCGTCGAGTGCCCAGGAGTGCGTTGGTGATGAGTGGAATGCTCATACCGGATGCGGCTGGAAACGGTGGTCGCTAAACCTGGACAGATAGTCGTAGCAGTCGTTGTTGTACGTGAGCGCAGCACTGAGCCAATGCCGGACGTCGGCGAAGCTGTTGTTGCCTCGAAGTTCCCTTCCGAGCGAAAGCATCAAACGTTCGCGGAGCTTCCCAGGAGCCTCGGATGTCTTCCAGTATCAGCTGCTTGCGAGGTGCTGTAGCCCATACCGTCCACGTCCAAAAGGCTCGGAGTTCACTTGCTGGAGACGCCAGCGTTATCGAATACTTGACGAACTCGGCCGGCTCCGGGCCGCCACCACCACATCGGGTAACAAAAGAAAGTAGTGCTTGCAGAGCTTGTCGAACCTGGCAGCACTGCAGGCCATGAGATGTTCTGAGGCCGTCACCGGTGATTGCGAAGGAGCTAGCGGCCTGACCCCGACAGCCGGAAAAAATGTAGCACCAAACCCACCGCCACCACCACCACCATCATTCTGTGGAGACCTGTCAGCATTCGAGCGGCTGTGTGGACCTTTTCGACGTATCTCCTGGCCGATGGAACCGAATTTAGTTGTAAAGTCAAAGAGTAACTGAGTTATAGCCTGCTTCCCGCAGTCCCAAACTTTTTAAGCTGGTTGCCAACACCGTCCATGCAGACGGCGCACGCGAATAGAAAAATGGCCTCACAGAAAGGCTATGCCTGTCTTCTAATGAGCCCCATACTAATGCGGTGATAGTCCGGCCCAGACCAACGTTGTGAAATCACCTAATAGGAGCCCCCAAGTTTTCTGGCAAAACGCAAAGACTGGTGCTGGAACCGGCAGATCGTTTGACCATCGGATGCAAACATGCATAAGTCGAGCGATGAAACTGGATCGATCTGTATTTGTACAGTAAAATCATCTGAGAAAGACGGCAGCATCAGCATATCTATACGGAAAATGCGTACCATTGAGCACCATCGAGATCATGGAAAACCAAAAC